>MQTX01000069.1:581004-609176 GCA_009735665.1 Angiostrongylus cantonensis
GAAGCAAAGGCGCCATTTAGATCCACTCCCAACGCTTTTCATCAGCCCACGAGGGAACGCCTTAGTTCCGCTATCTCCGAGATTGCAAGGATGATCAGCTCGATCTGCATTCCTTGACATTCATAGGGAAGAAGACAATCTTCAAGCAGCAGATGAACTCAAATACGAAGACCTTTGTGAATGACGAATATGAGGAAAACGAATCGGATGGAGGAAGTGCTGGAAACCTCACAGTAGATGTGATGACGGGTCATTTGAAATAAAATGAATAAAATTACATGCACATGTATACATAATTTTACGAAGTGTCCTTTTCATGAGCTGGTACAAGGTTGGTATGTTGATTTTCGATGGTCGATATTTCGGCGACTTCGTCTTCTTCAGAGCCTGTACTTATTGGCACATAGCGATATCTGTACTAATCGCTAAATACTCTATTATCACAAGCAAGTAATTCATAAACCACAACAAATATTTTTCATCGAATAACATTGATCCGATTATCTAACAATATTCTTTAGTCTCCCTAAAGATGCACACGATAAGTGCTTGCTTCATAACAATCAAATGTTTTGCTGGACCTATAAATTAGTTTAGTTCCAATTAGCTCAGAAAATTTAGAATATTCACCGAATGATAAACATACGGCTATACAACAATGCGTCACTATCACTGTCGCATGTGATCTCAACTCTGGTGAGCTAGCGCCATACCTCAGACTGATTCTTTGAGCTCAGTCGAGCACATTCCTTGCCCACCCATGCATATATATACATGTATATGTATAACATTCTGTGCAGCTGGCTTACATCAAATAGCTAGAAGACCTACAACGAGCGAAAAGGCGGGTGTTTAAAAAATGCGGTCTATTATGCGAATGGAAACATTTGTTTTCAGCTCTGTCTGCTGGGCCTATGAAAGTGTCTGACCAAGTGGATCACATGCCAGGTTGACGTCTCCAGGCTCCAAAGAAGGTGAAACCGCAGAAACAACAGCCAATCCGTATTAATAGAAGCTGTAATAGCAACCTTGTGTTTACTTATCTCTCGCAACGGTCTACCGCTTCATCGTGGCTGGAAGGTGTTCCTGGGTTTCGAACTGCGATCTACAGCGGAAGGATTTGTCCCCCGATAGGGTCTCCCAAGCTGAAAAGGAGTCTGGCGTTTCCATCAAGAAGCCTAGCTAAGAGTAAGCCAATACTAGAGTCCACCACCGTCTTGGTATCAAAGTCGCATGGTGGTAAATCTCCCTCTGATCCACTAGGACTGCGACTGCCTGTCGTGGTGACGACATGGAACAGACTTTGGCCAAGCTGTATTCGGGATTCCAGGGAACAACTGGCTTAACCAGCAAATCTCCGAAGAATGGTGATTATGCTTGTAATATATATATATATACATATTATATATATACATATATATACATAACTAATGCATATAATATGTATATGCAGTCCGAACTTGCAAAACAATGCAGACAGGCGATAAAAGAAGATCTTAGCAGGAGTAACGGTCGAAGCTGCGAAAAGCATTCGCAAAGCCCACCGAAGCTTCGCTAATTACACGACCAAGGTGACTGCACTCCAATGCCCAGACGGAACAGTTACAGCGTCCAGAAAGACAACGGAGAAAATCATTCACCACTACTCAGATCTCTTCAATAGCCATGTTCTCCTTCACTCATATTTAATAAAGGAGAATGGATATGTCGCATCAGCAGTTTTCCTTTCCAAAATCCGACATGCTATTTCGTCAGTGGAAAATCGAACAGCATGAGGACAGCTAGGATAAGATCTGAACACCAACAACTTTCCGTGAGTTCTCATAAACGCATTGGCTCGGCTGCTCATAAGATAGCTGACTGAATGCTAGGTCCCTACTCAATGGAAGACAAACGAGATCGTCCTGTCCTTCAAGAAAAGTAAACTCAACGATATCGGCAACTATCGTCTAATCTTCCTACTGTTTCTCAACTATAAATTTTTCATCCGAGTCATATTAGACAGGATTGACAGAACACTCGACGAAAGACAGCCATGTGAGCAAGCAGAGTTTCGAAAAGGATTTGGAATAATGGGCCACATCCACATCATAACAAGACAGTGAAGTATCGCGAGAGCACAAAAGACTGCTCTGTCTCACTTTCATAGATTTAAAGAAGGCTTTTGACTCAGTTGAGATATAAGCAGTAAATGAAGCCCTTGATAGTCAAGGAGTATTCCCTACACAGTACGTAAAGATGTTATCTTCGTGAGATGTACAAGAATTTCACAACCAAGATATCACCATTCAACAACGATATTAACGCTGACGTCAAAAGAAGAATTAGACAAGGCAATACCATCTCCCCAAAATTATTTACCACCACACTCCAGAACGTCATGAACATTGGAGTTTGATAACACACGGGGCAGAACATCGATGGGCGGTAATTACACCACTTGCACTTTGTTGATAACATCGTTATTACAACATCAAACATTAGCAAAACAGATCACCCGACGTTGTTGTAAGCGTAGTCGAAAGGACAATGACGGAAGTATCCCGTTTCACACAAGTAAGGGATGGGATCCGAAGGTCCGACCTGCACCAATGATCAAAAATCAAAGACGCCGTTCTGTACACCAAGCAGTCGAAGGTAATGTGAGCCGGACACGTAATGCGTATGAATGAGAACCGATGGACAAGAGCCGTTAGTGACTGGATTCCACTGGAACTCAAACGCACTATGGGAAGACCACTGAGCCGATGGTCAGAGTTCTTCAAGAAAAGTCTAGAAAAAAATATGATGCTCAACGAATCCCTGGAGCGATCAGAACACACTGAGTTACTCATGCATTCGATTGGGAAAAGATTTACTGGCGCCTGCGTAGGTCACTAGAGGATCAACGGGACTGCAGATGATACAAGTGATACCGCACTTTCTTATGCTAAGTGCCATGCGATATGCCTGCCATTAGCAAAATTTATTTTTCCTTTCCAATACATTTGTCTAAACGTGTCATACTATACGTCACTACCAGGTGGCTGGAAAATTTCCTGTGACCTCATGACATGTCAACAGTTGCAAACCATGAAAACAGTCACTGAAAGTAGCAATGCGCATTGCAACAGGTCATTCTCCTTCAGCCGGCATTTAGAGATTCCCGGTAGCTCGACAAGACCTTACTTTTACCTGATTTTTCTCGCTTACCTTTCCATTATAGCACTCATCTTACGCTAACAATTCATTGAAATTCTAATACAAATGCTGCATTTGCATTTGGCTTCTATTGCCTTTACTCACTAATTTGATTACATCGTTACTGCTTTATCATTGTATATATAGAAATTTAAATACCCAAGTTTGAGGTTCTGTGCGGCAAACACAAGTGAAGTCCCCGTATGGCGATTTGTCTGAAGCCCACCATTCAGCTTAGCTGACGGACATAAGCGAAACCGTTCAATTCAACTAGTCCATATTCAACTGCTGTAAACAGATAGTGTGCCTCATTGTCACAGGAATATACTTACTTACTCGATACTCGAATAGCCCGCTCTCACTGGTCGTGCGGACGCCAGCATAATCTCCATTTTTTGGCGATTTGCTGGTTAAGCCATTGTGCCCAAAATCTGCCTAAGGTCTTCCTCACCACAGACAGTCTCAGCCCTTGTGGATCAGAGGGAGATTTGCCACCATGCGACTTTGGTAGCCGAACCATGGTGGATCTTGGTATTGGTTTACTCATAGCTCTTCCTGATAGAAACGCCGGACTCCTCAGCTTGGGAGACCTGCTGGTGGACAAATGCATCCGCTGTGTATCGTAGCCCGACATTCAGAAACATCTACCAGCCACGATGAAGCGGTAAGCCGTTGGGTTGAGAGGGTCAGAGGAATATGGCTTTCAGTTTTCACATTATTTATGTTCGTCATGTTTTCGTTGAAATGTGCATAAATGAACTCGGATAATAGCTTGATTCGCCAATGATTCGAACACTGCCGCGAACTTTCCTGCTCTATGAAAGAAAGATTTTTTCTTATAATGCTAAGGTTTCTACAGCACATCAATGTTAGCTGATTGTAACATGACGGAGAGATTTCATCTAATCGGCTGCAAAGAATTAACATGCAAAAGGCCATTTGAAGAGTTCAACGCGGAAGCCGCAACAAGCGTTCGCTGTTCTCGAAAACAATATTTGGTTTGTGTCCCGTACGATTCGCTTTAAACTCAGTGCACTTCCTAAAATAAACTAAATGAAAAGAAGATAGACTGAAATCAATGCAAATAGCCGCGAACGTAGTGCATACAAATGTCTGCACATTTAAATGGAACATTACACCGTGTTAAATTCGTTCTAAACTATTTCATGCAGTTTAAAAATCTCTTTTTCTTAATCGAAATCTAGAAAATGTTGCCCTGTGCATTATCATTGCTGTGATAACCTGCCTTGTGAACGTTGAGAAAAGCCTCCTTTATCGCTGCTCTTCTACAGGAGTAATTTTGTTTCTATCACAACAGTAGTGTGAAGATCGCAAGAATGTGTGTTGTTGACATAGCTATCCCTCCAATTCAAATGTGAACTGTTATCTTTACAGTCAGTAGGTGGAAGTGCTATCATGGCTACACTAATGGTTGTGCGAACCTTGCTGTTTGTATGGATTACTATAGTATTTAAAATTATTGCCACATATTGCGCATTCCCAATTTCAAATAAATCGACGGTGGAAATTGCTGGAAAACGAAGGAAAAACATTTTTCTTGAAGTGCGCCTTAAGGCCATCTAGTTCCTTAATAACTCTTCAACTAGTGTTTTAGCAACGAGAACCACAAAAAACTCTGACAAGAATGTCATAAACTAATTCTTTGGTAAGAACATTTTCAAATTTTTCATCGCCTTTTACTGGCTGTCATCATAGTCATTAAAAATTCTAAAAGATTTTAAACACTCTGTTAACATTCTCAATAGAGGGGATTCCTTAATCATTTACGCATTTAGGAAACTGATTTTTAAGGTTTTCCTTTTTTCTTTTTGAGCACATTTCAGCAAAGCTATGTTAAAAATTCTCTGTAAAACAAACACAACAATTATGATGCGGAATTAAAAAATTGTGCTATTTAACTGTTATTTAAAAAATGCTAATGCAGAATAGTCCTTCCATGATCAGACGATCCTTCCAGCGGTTTACCGCTTTATCGTGTCTGGGAGGTGCTCCTGGGTTTCGAACTGCGATGTACAGCGGAGGACTGATTCCCCTTGCAGGGTCTCCCAAGCTAAGAAGCAGTCCGGTGTTTCCGTCGGGAAGCCTAGCTAACAGTAAACCAGTACCAGGATCCACCACCGTCCTGATATTCAAGTCGCATTGTGGCAAACCACCCTCTGATCCACAGAAGATGCGACTGCCTGTGGTGCTTAAGACCTGAGGCAGACTTTGGCGAGACTGACCTCGAGATTCCAGGGAACCACAATGGCTTAACCAGCAAATCTCCGGAATATGGAGATTATGCTGAGGTCCGCACCACCAGTAAGGACGGACCATTCAAGTATTAAAGTAAACGTGAAATCAGAGAATACCTCAAAGGCCATCAGCAATTGACTACTACGTTATAAAAATCTTTGCGCAGCCACATAAGCAGTTTCTCTAGTAGATTTTAAATAGATCTAATCGAACTGCAAAAGTAAATAGATAAACTCCTAAACCAAAAATACCCACTTAATTGGTAAAACAAACACTGTTTTATACCTGGGAACCATGACTACATAATATTTTCGCACTCCAAATGATAAGGTATTATCAGACGAAAAGAATCCCAGATCGCTAGAGGGTGTAATGCATAGTAATCCTGCCAAAAAAGTGAGACCGAAGTGTCTTATTAATATCGCACTGTTGACTTGCTGAAGATATTTCACAAGTTCCTCACGAGTACCCTTTCCTGCGTGTCAAAAGCTTTGTGGATAAATAAGTGAAGCGTAACTAGTTGAGCAACCATGGTTTCAGCTGAGATTCTGATGCATCGATCACAGCAAAACCGTACGCAGGGTGATAGATCAACGTCGAAATGAGTGTAACGTTCAGTCCTTGTTGACCAAAACGTGAGCTAATTCTATACAGGAATTCCAGCTAACTGCTACCACAAATGCACCATGAAAATACAACTTTTTCAATGAGACCTTGCTACCCTCATAAGAAAAGAGGTCCGACAAAACTACAATATCTCACTAAAGTTACTTACTGCTGCAATGCAATGGATAAAGAAATTAATTGATTAAGACGAAAAGCTATACAGTATACTAATATAACATGTATAACCTCCGCCTTGCTGATAGATAAGTCACCTTCTCGAGGACCAGTGAAATAAGGACGAGGCTCGAGGAACTCAACGAAGAATAAAAAAGGACAGAACGACGAATAAATCGGAATAAAACCCAGTTCGTGGTGCGTACCATGGTGTTTCCGAAAATAAGTCGAGATAGGTGCTTTTGGTGCACGGTAGGGACCAAATGATTTGTGCACTATAGCGTTCCACATACATGGAAAACGACATTTATGAGGAAGTATGCACCCTGAGAAGAATGTGGTGAAGGTCTCGGCCCCTTAGAAAAGATACCTATTAATAACATAGCTAAAACTTCGCGCTCACTTTGGCAGTTTCGACATCGCTTGGATTTACTGTAGTGAGGTTTGCTTTTACAGGTTGACACCTCAATCACGATGAGAATTCCGCGCAGTGCGCAGATAGCGCTATACGAAAGTTTGCTGCAACATAATCGGTAGACACAAAAACCAGCCGAGATTCGCAGTTTAGACGTTCAAAATTACCATTATTGAGATCTATGAGAAAAGATATAGAAGGCAAAATATAGATGATCTGTTCATTTAATGAGAAGAGCAGAAAGCAGATAAACAGGAAGAATAATGGAGTGGAATTCAACATGATACAGGAGTCCTTTTAAGGCCACCGTCTACAAGTTGAGCAAAGGTGTTTGTGACTTTCACCAATCAGCCACATCCGTAGACGGAAGTGATTTGCGTCACGGAAATTGCTTTGCAGACATCACCATGTTTGAAAGAGATCGTCTCCATGGGCGGCGATCGGGTCAGAAACCGACGAAATAAAAATATGCTGGGGCCCGTACTCTTTTTCGTGAAGACTGACTATCTAACTATCCAGTTAATATTGCTGTCTTAATGTCGTTTGTTCGAAGACGTAACCTTGTCTCGGACTATGATATTTTAATAGAATTTCCAGGACGACCGCATTAGAGTTTCCCTCTTAAATGTAGAACCATCAACTCAAGCGGTTTGCTCATAGTGAAACAAGAGCTTTGAAAGACCTTCTCTGAGCTGAATCTCAAAGTTTTGCCCTTTCACCTTCTATGCTGTAAAATGAATCGAATAATTCTAGACATAAAGTAGCTGAACACATAACATCGGCTTAGTAACGTAAAACAATAGGCACCTACGAAAATGGGTTTACCTTGACATCCCTACCGCCCATTTATTTTTTTAAAATTCATCTAACCTGAGAAATGCTGTGATTCCCGTTTTATGGAACCGATTCCTTCGATCTGATTGATTCGTCTCAACTGAGCGACGGGAACCTCAAGAATTATATGCGATGCGCGTTTACTAAGCCGGATAGTGGAATCAAATATCGATTTTCGGCGTTCGCTGGAAAATAAAAAAACTGTCTGAAATGCTACTGTAATTGAGTAAGTAAAATTCTAATCAACTTATTTGTTCACATAGCACTACAGAGGAATTTACGCTATCAGAACGATTCCGGAAAAGGCGATGCCATTAGAAAGAAATGATAAGTTTTAGAAACAACTAGATAACCATAGAACTCTTTTTCGGAGTAAAAGGAGAAAAAGGATAAAACTCTCGGCTTTGATCAATCCCTGAGGGATGCGCCATGCATTCGACTTCATTAAGTATCGTTGGAGGTGATTGAATGCATATCCTGGCATTTACAATAATTCGCGGCGACCTACCGATGGATCGAGCTAGTGCTGCTATCCTCCCAGACAAGTCTGGTACCAATTTGTCGACCCGGAGGGATGGTAGGCTTGGTGGGCCATGGGCGCGTGGATCGATTCCACGAGCGTGTTGCTGGGTGCCTCCGACCACTGCGCCACACGCGCCCTAATGTCAAAGTAGAAACATCTGCAAAGCTTTAGTAATAGGATGGTTCAGCAAACGAATGAACAACTCTGAGATCTGAAAAGCGAATAATCAACCAACAACCAAATCCAGGGTACAGACCGATTCTCAGTTTTATGCAAATAAAAGAGAAAAATGTGCATGAACACGATGATTCTACAGTGACGGCACTAGTTTTTAGGAACTGCGCTAACAACACCAACGTTCGCTACATCTTGCAGCCTATAACAGCACAAGCATCCAATATAAGAAATCCAAATTGCCTATTTGTTTAAAAGCAATGATTGAGAGAAATTAGCCAGCTATCAGAAAAGGGTCGAAAAAAAAACGAAAAAAAAAAACAGGGAAATATGCCAGTTTTATTTACTGCTTAATATTTAGTAGGCACTAAATAGAAAGGTGCACATTGTGATTTCGACTAAACCCTCAGCTTAACTAGGTTCTATGCCGATTTGTGCTGCTTAGATCACTCCCGTTGACGAGACTGTTGATGTCACCATTAATGGAAAAAAGTGGCTGAGAGGCGAAGCGAGAGCACCAGTGGTGCAGCTGCTAACACGTGTGCCCTCGAAAACGGCAGTCGAGAGTTCCAACCTAACTTGAGGTCTGAGTTTTTGCAAATATTTCAACATCATTGTGGTTGCGAAATAGTGGAAGCGTGCTATAGATTATCAAAGCCACAGTCACAGCGTTCTAAACGAGCCTAAATTTCTTGGAAACATCTTTATCCTCTTATTGAGAAGAAGGATATCTCTAATAGATTGATCCCTAGACCTCTTTCACAGAGCGATATCCAGACGACTACCGGCGAGGCAACGTCGCCCGTCCCAAGTAGTGCATAGGGGGTTAATCGCGAATCATAAGCGACCTCATGCATCTCTAACACGCAGATAGATCCAAAGGATGAACCCACTGTTTCTGCTACGCCAATTTCCACATACATACTGTGTTTACTAAAACATATTCACAGATGCTTGCGATCCATTCGTCCAAATACCTGGAATCAATGACAGGGAAGCACATGCGAGGCGGTTAGAAGCTTCCTCCCACAAATAAGCTACTTGCTTATTACGGGAGATACCGGCAAACTACTCGTGAGTTTTTTCATCCCTTCACCATGTACAGAGCTTAGCAAACTATACGTGGGTATCAAATCTTAAACGCGGTGAAGTGAACTGGCCTCATTCCACTAAGCACGAAAGAGTCTCCAGTACGGCAGCATTGGGTAGGACGAGCACGGAGACGTCACTAAAATCTCATAGCTTTGACAACTTTCGCGGTCTATGCACCCACATCAAGCTATGACAAAAATGAAGCCGAAAGATTCTACATCGACTTGAAGAATTTTTACAGAGAAGATGGTAAATTCTTCAACGCCATTAATGAAGATTTCAAGGCAACAAAAAAAAAAACAACGTCCGAAGAACGCTACAATGGGACCAACAGATTACAATGTAAACTGCAAGGTGAGTGGCCATCTGAATTCACCATAACGACTAAAGCCATTCATGCTAACTCACAAATCGGGAATCCCCACTCCGAACGCCGAAACCACAGCAAATCGACGCAGAAGTTTTGCCTAATCAAAGCTGTCGTTGTTTCAAAATCCTACACAGGATCAGATCATCACTTCTTTTGTGCAAGATTTCATTTCTCGAGGAAAGGACAGAAAGCTTTTAAGTTCAAAAAGAAAAGGTTCCAAACCACCACAAATTCGGATTTATACAGGTCATTAAAACTATAGTCAGCTTCTTTCTTCAGATTCAATCGGCACCTGGATGGATGGCGATCTTGATAACATCGACGAGGAATACAATCAGGTCATTTAACATCTTCCCATTAGCGCTATTAAAGTTGAGATTTTGAAAGTGACCAACGGACGTCTTGCTCCAGAAACACTCGAGATGATACACCAGCGTGGAATTTCACGTCCAAACTTGCAAAACGATGCACATAGCCAGTGAAAGATTTTAACGAGAAAAAGGCAGGAAGCTACAAAGGCTGTAAAGAGTATTTGTAAACCCCACTAACTTGACACTTGATAGTTGAATAACTCGCGCTCACTGGCTGTACGTTCTCCAGCATAATCTCCATTTTTCAGAGATTTGCTAGCCATTGTACCCAAAGTCTGCCCCAGGTCTTCACCACCACGGGCAGTCGCAGCCCTTGTGAATCAGAGGGAGATCCGCCACCATGTGACTTTGATATCAAGACGGTGGCGGGTCCTGGTACTGCTACTTATAGAGAACTTCCCTTTGGAAAAGTTCTCTATGGTTCTGAACAATGGTATTCGATGACCGTGTGGCCGCCTCGCAGTCATAATGTTGTATTGATGTTGTATTTATATGTATAAACGGTTTAATTACCCAAGTTAAAGGCTGGTACGACACTTACAACAGCTAAAAGACCCGCGTGGCTAATATTCAACACAAGCTTCAACGCTCCAACTCGCCGCGAAGCTCTATGTTACACTACTTGCTTTAGAGGTACTTTATATGAGATGTATAGAATAATGGGGTATATAATCGTTTGAAGCGAAGCAAAACTGAAAATTCATAGAATATTAGATGAAGCGTTGGCTATTTTGCAAAATTGTTCTTATATACTGTAATAATATTGTAGGAATGGGATAGGAAACGGAAGTCCATAAGGAATAGATCCCGCATGATTCAGATGAACTGGAAGACTCTCTTCATCGATATTCCCAACACCTCGAAATTTCATGTTGTGTCCAATATCAAGATAACAATCTTGCACACACAGAATTGAATGGAAGCAGTTTTTCTGAACCAGATAATAAGCTAAAGAAGGTGCCTGTCGAATCCATCTGTGTTTGCGTTCGTTCGGTAGGGAAATTATTCCTAAGGTGGTCGTATAGTGATACGCTATCATGGTTTTCATATCGAAGGTTAATGAAAGCATGATCGTAACTAGCGAAATCGAGCAGAGGAATCAAGCGTCTGTGCTTTAGCAGGATAAGTAAGTCCAATTCTCCTTCTATTCTGTCGTGGATAATCTCTTTTTTAAGCGGCACGACCAGTGATTCGGACACCGTCTTCAATTTCTTCAATAGTGATGAGAAAGCTACGCACACCGTCCTTGAAGACCGACAGCAACAATCGCATCCATCCTGTACAAGGAAGACCCCATCGCTTTGAATCTTATCACATAGAGACGCTTGTGGCACTTGGCCATGATAGATGGATCATTCATTAAACATATTTTAACAGCATCAATAAAATTAGGAGGGAACACCAACCTTTAACCACTAAAGCCCACCAAAGCCCACCAAAGCTTCTCTAAAAGCAGAACCAAGATTATTGTAATGATGCCCAGAGGGAGCAGTTACAGATTGCAGAAAGGCAATATAGAAGTTCATTGACGATTACTATTCAGATCTCTTCAATAGCCACCTCTTTCTACTCCCATTTGAAGTAAAGGAGGATATATATGTCCCATCACCGGTCTTCACTTCCGACATGCTACTTTGTAGGTAAAAAATCGAACAACGCCAGGTCCTGACCGGACAAACTCTGAACACCTGAAGAACCTCCTGTCAGTCCCCATAAACACCTCAACGACATCAGCAACTATTGCGCAATATGACTACTGGATGTCGACCACAAGCGTTTCACTCGGGTCATCTGACAGAACACTATACGAAAGACGGCCATTTGAGCAAGCAGGGTTTTCAAAAGGATTCAGTACGATGAACAACATCCACAGAATACCAAGATTCACTGAAGTATGGCGAAAGTACAAGAGACCGGTATGCTTAACTTCCATCGATTTAAAAAATGTTTTTGATTTGGTTGAGACAGAAGTAGTCATGGAAGCTCTGGAGAGCCAGGGAGTCCCTGCTCAGTACATAAAGATTCTTCGTAGGCTGTATAAAAACTTCACAACCAGGACGACACCGTACTACAAGGATATTAACATCGTCTTCAATGGTACTGAGATATATTTGCAAAACTCCGGACCGCAGGTGTCTGCGATGGGGAACGAACGTGTCATTGTCCTTTCCGGGGAGTAACGCGTTCACCACCACACCATGCGGGTCATTCGTCTCGCCTGTGAATCAGCTAGTTCTATCGATTTCTGCCGTCAGCAATCACCCGCCAGCGGGGTATTGATGCAGGTATGGCGGTGAACGCGTTACTCCCTGGAGAAGACAATTCGTTTCCCACCGCAGACACCTGCGGTCCGGAGTTTTGCAAATATCTCAGCACCATTAAAGTTATATTTCGCAATATACCCAGCCGTTAAAAAGAGTAGGCAGTAAATGAAACGGTTAAGATTAACATCGATGTCAAAAGATGGGTTAGTTAAGGCAGTACCATCTCGCCAAATTGTTTATCGCCACCCTTGAGAACGTCATGCGAACATTGGAATGGGACAACATGGGAGTGAAAATCGATGGTCGGAAATTATACCATCTTCGCGTTGTTGATGACATCGTCCTTATAACACCAAACATTAGCCAAGTGGAACGAATGCTTGCCGACTTCAACAAAGCCTATGGAAAGACTGGTCTTCGACTAAATCTCACAAAAACGATGTGAAGAACGGATTGGTTACGTATGCCCCATTCACGCTCTACGGAAAGCATATATCCGAACGCTCCAGTTACATCTACCTAGGTCAGAAAATCAACATGACGAATGGCTCAGCTTTAGAGTTCATCATGAGAAAGTCAGCTGCCTGGGGTGGTTTGAAGAACATCGAGGATGTAGTGAAGGGAACAAAGAACATCAGACTCCCTGCCCACCTTTTGACTCCACGATTCTTCTCGCCTTAACGTATGCGTCAGAAACATAATGGCTACGTAAACGGGATGAAAGGTCACTCGACGTTGTTGCAAGATGACGGAAGTATCCGGTTTCACACAAGTAAGGGATGGGATCCGAAGGTCCAACCTACGTCAACCGCTCAGAAATCAAAGATGCCGTTCTGTATGCCAAGCTGTCGACTAGATGCGAGAACGGGGTTCTTTACTTCAAACTCGAGTAGATGAAACAGTAGTCAAGTCGAGATCAACAATCATTTCTCATTCCAAAACTAGGACAATTATGCCTTCAGTGGGGTATTGAAGACACTTAGAAGATGCACTATCGACAATCGGGAAAGTAAGATGAGAATTTAGTTGAGATAAGCCCGGTTCTGGACGGTTGAAATTTGCAGATTCGTGGTTCAGCTATGATGCCACAGGAATAGTTCAACAAAATAATAGTAACAGAACTTTCTGAAAATCACGGATTTTGCAGAACTAGGATCGAAACACCCTCTTAGGTAATTTGGAGCTTTTAGCTCCTGTCAGGACTGTCCTGACAGCTCAGAAACTGTCAGGACTTAGTTAGGAAGTAAATAATTTGATTAGTAGTCTGATACCGATATGTACATTACTAAAGAGATTCTACAAAGTAACGGAATATTTAAAACACCTTATTCACCTGAGTTTTTGTGCCGATGATATGTTATTTAACAAATGTGAAGTAACGCTAGAAAGATGAGCTATTCATATTGTGTGCAGAAGTGAATGGAAAAGCAAGAACGGTACCAACTGTAAAGAGACGGAGAGCATATAGAAGCACGAACATGAACTAATTAGACAGCTTTCAGATTTAAAGGAAAACTAAGAGTGCAACCCACAGCTCTTCTTTTGGAAAAGAAAGCCCTTTTACGAAGTCATTGGTGTCGTCAGGCAGGAAAAAGGAAACCTGTAATGAAGATATGGAGTTGTGATCATTCAGCTAAACAGGGTAAATATAAGTAGTAGAATAGCCAACATCACAATTACAGCTAGACGAAACACTTTCTGAGCAGGCTGTCCAACCGAACCCACAAATTGGGTCCCTTAAAAGCTTTTAAAACAAACATGCTCCTCTAATCGAGTAATTGCGACGGAAACCGCAAAAGCCACTCAATGCTTTGAAAGGAACTTTTCTATCGGCAGGCAAAGATTCGCTCATTTCTCTATCGGTGTTTGTAACGCATTGACCAGAAATACTGCGGTAAAAGGACGTCAAACACATTAATGACAATGCATTCCAACATTTCTGCAACACATACTTCTGTTTCCATATCCTCTCTGTCATAACTTTGCAGTTCTTGATTTTCATCAGAATGGCAACGCAAAAAACTGCAGCAAAGTGAGCGCGTTATGGACAAGGGTCTCCAACAGTGCATTCTCACCAAGTCAGAACATCAACAGAGATCAAATTGGGAGAGATCAAACTGAGATCAAATTTTCAAATCTGGAAGAAAAAAAAACCCAGTATTCACCCTGTTCTCTATCGGCACCACACCCGGCGGTTTTCTCGACATGTCGTCCAAGTTGATCTTAAGAGTAGGCGCTTTTATTTCCATACCATCGGTGAGTCTGACTAAAGTCCACATATTAGACCGCTTAGGCCAGCTCAAATTAGTAGTGTGAAAACACTAGGAAAATTTGAAACTGACTAATTTTGAAGGCAAGATTAAGGAATGGTAATTGATTTCCACACAGAGCTAATGTGCATGGTTAGAAATCAATACACAAGAAGGATATTAAAGAATGAAATTAGATAACTATGTCAGCTTCTCTAGTATGGAGAAGCCCTGGAGAAAAGATATCTTGGATATAGACTCAGAAATCTTATGGAAAAAAGATGTCTAAAGTGTAAAAATTTTGGTAAAAAGACCGTTCAGAAACCGAAAATTATGGATGAACCCATTTGTGCACCTCGTCGCATTACGCTTATGGAAAATAAACAGTTCACCAACATTTAGTAGTCAGATTACCTTAACTCTCCCACTGAGGCCCTTGAAACGGGAAGAAAACCGAACGCACAAAAATTACAATGTATTGATTTCTTGTCTCTATATGGCTATAGTTCTACACTATGACGGAAACAAAATAACTATTCTTAGTATAGAGGGACGTCATGGACGGCAAAGTTGGGTGTCAGAAGTCAAGCCTTTCTGGAAATAGTAATGAGTAATAGTTCTGGTTCATTAGCGCAAACTCTGAGTTTCTCAAATAAAAATGAGCGCTGATAGTCTGTCATGTGATAGACACACTGCAAATATTTGACATAAACTTTTTAGAGGATTGTCATTACATCAATGAGACGTTAAATACAGAAAAATCACACAGAGGTAAGCACACACGCACACACATTGAGTGGGACGATAATGACTTTGCGTTTTCGGCACTGATAATTGTTATGTGAAGCACAGTTGATAAGATGACGCCGCTATAATCGACGCTACAACTCGGTGGAGAACCCCGGTAACATGGAATAGGGTGCCGATCCCAATCGAAAGTTCCACGAATTCTTCTAGCTACTTTAAGGTTCCGCATACCCACACAAATGTGATTACAAGCATCAGTTTTGGTCAAGAAACAAGATTTTCTTGTACGCTTCAATATTGCATTTATCGGACGTCGACGACTGTTCGAACGTACCCATTCCGTGTTCTTCGGAATGTGAAAAAAGAAACAGCGAAGATTACATGTGCTTCAAACACTTACAAGATGTAGACTCTTTATCAGTTTTGTACGTTTAAATATAGATAGCAGACGAGCTCTGCCTCTCTTCGTTGAAAATTAAGCTATACCCTACCGAGTGTCTAAAGGGTGGGCAAACTACGAACAAAGCAGCTCGTGCGCTTTCCTGAAATGATGGAACCCATGCCTTGTAGGAACAACAACAAAAAAAGCTATTTATGAGATCGCCTGATGTAAACAGAGACATTGTATGGTACTGTACTATTGAAGCAGCTCCGTTGTTGACCACATGACCATACATCTTTACCAGACTGCCCAGTACTGATTCAGTCATTGTCTCACCTGTGTACATTAACACGTTATATTACCCACCAGCTAGCTATTGTACGTCATTATATATATATATATATTTATATATATATATATATATATATACTTGGATGGCCCGTCCTCACTGGTTGTGCGGGCCCCAATATAATCTCCATTTTCTTCCGAGTTTTCTTGACTTAGCCATCGTGGCTGCCTGAAGTGCCTGGGTCAGCCAGGACAAAGTCTGCCCCTATATCTGTATATCCTGAGCAAACTGTTAAGAAGAAAAAACCTTGAGATAAATAAACTACAGCGTCCATACTGAGTGTTACGCTTTAAAACATTCTACTTACGTCAATTCTTCACAAGTTTTGACTTTAATACGCTGTTATTTTGTATTATTTCGTAAGAACACAAGGAATGGAAGGCGAACTAAATATTGACGAGAATACCATCGTTGATCTTGTAACAGTTACCTTCTAGACACCTGAGTACTCCATGAGTAAAGTCCATTAAAGTTATATTTCGCAATATACCCTGCCATCAAAAAGAGTAGGCAGTAGACAAAAACTCCATGAGTATCATCACAGCTCCTGTTCTAATTTCCGGGTTTTGATGGATAATGTAGATGATAATGATACCATAATAAAACTAAGAAAAGAATAAGCTGTTATTTGGTTTAAACCACTTATTAACACGTTGAAGACAACGCACCTTTATCAATTTATCTCTCTTCTCTGCGTTTACGCAACCATCTACTACACCACGGAGCACCATTTGATTCCTCATGCTGTTGTTTAGCATCGAATGATAAATATTGTGAAATAACCCCATGATGAATTCCTTACTCACAATATGACATTAAGGAAATTGAACTTTCATTTATTAACAGTAGGACACGTTAACTGTGCTATCTATTCACGTTTTATAATAAAGGATAAGAAGGATAAAGCTCTTGTCGTTGGCAAATCCCTTAGGGATGTGTCATACATCCGACTTTACTAAGTATCGTTGGATATGACTGAATATATATCTGGCCTTTATAATAACTCGCAATGGTTTACCGATGTATCGAGCCAGTGCTGCAATCCCCCGGGACAAGTCTGGTAGCATTTTGGCGACCCGGTGTATGGAGGGCTTGGTGAGCCTCGTACCACTGCGCTATACGTGGCTTACGATTTATAATATCAAGATAAACTGTTCTCAGGTAATTCGTATATGGCAGGCAATCTTTTCCCTCTATCCGACCTCAAATTGTGCACAATCAATCGATTAAAGTATAGTTCATGTTGTACAATAATACACATGCATTCGTATTGTCTACAGCGACGACATCAAATGAATATAAATTTACTACCATAAATGAGAGAAACAAAATACATTTTATGGTGATGAAACCAAAGAAATCCAACATCTTCAGTTCAAAAAATCGAGTAAACCAAACAATGTATAGAAAGAAATTTCCGATCTCCCAGAAGCAATGGTTTTGTGTTCGCGGAAGACGATTTCTAACCACCTTCATTTTGTCCTTCAAATTCCGTCTTCATTGCTGAAAATGCAACCAGGAAATAAAGTAAAACAAAAGATCAATGAAGCAGTTCTTCTTGTTTCTGGATAGTTACGGATAGTCAACTAAGAGGAATCGCAACACAATGAGATAATGCAACAGTGCAGAATAAAAGGTAAAAGGCATGGAATTGCGGTTTCACATTCGCTTATAAACGCGAGACCTCCTTGGTTGTGGTGAGACACAATTAAATAATTAAGCGGATAAAGAATAGTACGGGCCTATTCGCGGCCACCTGCATTGATTTCAATGGATATGGAATTTCAATGGAAGGAGATTAGCTAATATGCGTTGATATTTAAACAGACTTTGCTACATCGTTAGTAATACTTGATAAAAACGTACCTAGTGGGATGGAAAAGTCCTTAGTTTATCCAGCATGACCAAAAGTTCGAAATACAGTTGCATTTTGCATTAAGCAAGACTTCGTAGAAGAAAACGCCTCTAAAACAGAGGATGTCAGAATGCAATTTTAAAAAATTCAGCAGTGGCCTTATTTTATGAGGAGATTTTCATCGTTACTACGCACTGTTATCTCAATATGGCACGGTGTGAGATAGAACTGTTATCTCGAAACAGCCGTTTCACGACTTCGCTCCAAGAGAGCATCCACAGCAATCATAACAGTGACATATGAATCCTTTTTCTCATATCAATGTTAAGAGTAATTTTTGTCTACTCTAAACACAATGTCACTTCTGCCTCGCTACACATCCTATGGAACTCTTAGATGTCCAGGCATACACTCCTTTGCGGCACAGACAAGGAGCGAAGCTCTTTGACGTACTAGGTGGTGGGCAAGAATGGAAGATGGGCAGCTGGTTGTCACTACTCCACCATCGAAAAGCAATTGTATGGGCTTATGCAAAGTGAGGGCGGAAAAGAAAAACACCGCAGAAAAAAGGAGAAATTCGACATGCTGTACTAGGAACTGCTGTCCGACGTGATCTCCAAACCTTGCAACGGCTTGATTCCATGCTACTCGAGAAACCTCAACCCTTCATTTTCCTCGCAAAACGCCGCGTTTCTCGGGACAAAACCCCACTCTTTCCCTGAACCTTGGAGGAAAAAATCCAATGTGGTAAACTGTGGACTGGAACAAAGCCATGTCGGAGTAAATATGATAGGTAAAGAAAAAGTGTACATATTTCTGAAAACTCTGTGAATATCTTCAATGATGCTGATATTTGCAAAACTCCGGACCGCAGGTGCCTGCGGTGGAGAACGAACGCACTACTGTCCTTTCCGGGGAATAACGCGTTCGCCACCACACTAAAACGGTCCTTGGTTTCGCCCGTCTCTCAGCTAGTTCCATCGATCTTTTGCCATCAGCAATCACCCATCAGCGGGATTGATCTGGAGGGCCCAAATCGGCAATGAATCCAGTTAAGCTGAGGCTGAAGTTATAATCACAATTTTAACTTATTATTTATTGACCACTCTTTTTATTTTAACGGCAGGGTATATTACGAAATATAACTTCGATGATTCTGAGATATTTGCAAAACTCCGGACCGGATCCAAAAAAAATCTGTGGATATAGCCTTTAAAGTTTCATCAGGTTTGCTGCAAACAGATAATTACAAAACCGGGCTATATCTTCAGATGGTTATAAAAACCTCACCCTCGCGTATTCACAGCGTGAGAAACAGCGGTTCATTCGCAATAACTGTGCATCTGATAAAGTACGATGGACCTGCAATACGACAGCACACTAGAATACTCAGGAAGGCATTTCATACGACAATGTTATGGAACAGGAAGTAATCGAGAATAAGTATTGATGCAAATATATTGCGACATCGTTCCCAATATACAAAATGATAGATACCTTACTTTATTTCGTTTAGTATCGATAGTCCATCCACACCAGCTCAGGAATCGTCTAGCTGACCGAACACCATGCATGTGGAAAGACACCTAAATTCCTTATGCTGTATTTTTCATTCTTGATGAATCTTCTCGCCAATGTATAAATTTGTTACCAACACTTTTTGTCCAAGTCCTAAATATTTATCATTTTTTGTTGCGCTAATCCACGTTTGATACAAGTTACAGTGAACTTTAATTAGAGGTATAATCGCACTGCAAACACTATCAGAGAACAAAGTCTGAAATTCCCATCTATAAATTTGTACACTTTCAAACTCCTCGAAGGAATCCTTCGGTCACCCAAGGATAATCGCCAGTTGTCGAAAAATCAGCTTTGGTCGTTAAAAATTAAAGCATTTAAGATATGATTGATTGTATTAATAACTTTTACAATCTACAGCTAACTTACATTTTCGATTGCGTTTCACAATATCACATTATCAGTAAAAAAAACCCCCATAGGAGGTTAAGACTATTACAGATATACAAAGAATTCCGGGGAATTTATCCCAAGATGTTCTATATATTCTATTTTTCGCCCAAAATTTATTAGCTATCATGTAATCATGACAGAACGGATAAAACATACCTGACACTTGCTTTCACGAGCACTGATGCCAAATGCATTCGGCGTGTGCAGAGCAGTCAGAATCTGTAAACACATTCTTGAAGGAGCAATAATGTCTAAAAAAATATCATTTTGTGTAATCGAGAGGGTATACAGTAATTTTTATACAACGCCGTTTGTAGCCAGTCCCAGAAGTAATAATTCCGGAATTTCAATCTAGTTCCCACCTTTTCTACCTCGCTCCGTATGTACGAACAGACTAAGTAGTCATCAACATATCGCAACATACAGGTGCGGCGGGAAAGTCGCTTCCAAACAGTGTGCTCGAAGTAAAGCACGTAGATCTAAAAACATGCAAAGGAAAAGATGTGTTCGTAGATGAACATGAACCCATAAATAAATAAACAAATATACATAATATATCCTCCCAATGGATTACCACCTCATGATGGCTGGAAGGTGCTCCCGGGTGTCGGGCTGCGATGTACAACGAGTAATTCATCCCCCAGATAGGTCTCATAGGCTGAAAAGGAGTCTGGCTTTTGCATCACGTAACCCACCTAAGAGTAAACCAATACCAGGACTACTACCGTCCTGGTATCAAACTAGTCACATGGTGGCAAATCTCCCTTTGATCTACAAGTGCGGCGACTGCTTGGGGCGACCTAAGGAAGACTTTGTCTAGGATAACCTCAGCATTTTAGGAAAATACAAGGGCTAAACCAGTAAAACTCCGAAAAATGGAGATTATGCTAGCGACCGCACAATCAGTGAAGGCGGGCCATCCAAGTATTCAATTACGTAAAGCATTGCTCAGAAATAATCATATACAGGCATTTGACTAGTGCAACCGTGACAATTTGCATTAATTCTAATATACACTAGTTCAAACACAAATCTTTTCACAAGCTTTAAATAAACATGTCTCAGCCCATCTGAAATTTACAGATCCTTGCCAAAAAGGTACAACTTCCATGAATCTACCAAGAAAAAAGTCATCTTCTGAAATCTATTGGAAAATTTTTCAATTTTTTTGGTTAGTGCTCATATTACGACCATTTAAACGATTAAACAACTGGTGTTTTCTACTACCGCTCTTCCGCTAAAAATTTCGAAGAATCTAAGCGTCGCTACTATTTCTTTTGAAAAGTTGAGTTTAAATCAAATTTAACATTACAGTGACACCGTAGAAGAAATAGTTATACACCAGAAACGATGGATCAAAGCCCATTTTGTTAAGTCAATAAGTTCTCAGTATTCTCTTTATCGGAAAATTATCGGCAGTAAACAATTTTTGTTTACTGCCTATTTTTTTCATGGCAGTGTATCATGTGAAATACAAATACATGGTGTCTGCTGCGTAAATCGAAACCCTGAATGATGATAGTGCCTATAAAACACGGATGAGAGAAAGGTGAAACGAAGGATACGCATAGTATGTTGGTGAAGGCGTGAGCTCCGGAAAGGATAAGGAGGCTCAGAACAAGCTGCGGACGCCTGCACTCCGGAGTTTTGCAAATATCTGAGTATTTTAATCTACGTTAAATCCTCGGCTTAACTGGGTTCATAGCCGATTTGAGCTCCCCAGATCAATCCCGCAGACGGGTGATTGCCGATGGCAAAAGATCGATAGGACTAGCTGAGAGACAAGCGAAACGAAAGACCCGAATGGTGTGGTGGTGAACGCGTTACTCCCCGGAAAGGACAATAGTGCATTCGTTCCCCACCGCAGACATCTATGGTCCAGAGTTTTGCAAATATCTCAGCATCGTTGAAGTTATATTCCACAACATACCCAGCCTTTAAAAAGAGTAGGCAGTAAATAAAACGGTTATTGTGATTATGTTAGCACCATTGTAGTTCTATTACCGGCATTTATCGAGAATCTAGCGTCGTTGCGAATGCGTTAACCACAAGTAACCTTGGATATTGGAATGAATAAGCAGTGGAAGCATTTTAATTCGTAGTAAAATTAAGCAAAATAAATTCGTCTTCAAAACTGGTCAATACAACGAAAAGAAGACATCTTAAAAAGCGAATCAGAAAACTAAAACATTGTAACCAACATGTGCTAAACGAGGAGACAGTATGAATCCTGGAGGAACTCCTTTACCCATAGTATACAACGTTCCCGAATTGTCCAGTGAAAGCTGTAAATATACCACAGATCTGGTTAAAAAAAACATAAAACAATGGTGCAAACATAAGTAGATAAACATAAAAATGACTCAGCAAATCCTAAAAAATAAATCCCTACCCGGATTCCTTCCAGTAAGCTCATCACCGTTTCAACAAGCTGCGGGCCTTCGATCACCTTAAAAGTCATCGACATTACTTCGACATTCATAAAACTTCAAAGGATTTAATTTCAACGCACAAGTTTGTATAGAACAAATGTGCCAATTGATATAAACGAGTTTTCATTTCAGCGATTTGCTTTGTTACACACATTCTTTGCTATGCTTTTTTTTTTTTACTTGGTTGAGTCAGCAGTATTCTAGGGAAGCAAAAGTTTCTCAGTCAATAAGTTTAAACGCCAACTCATGGAGAATACAACACAACACATCAGGAGAGCACTAAGATGTCTCTAAGACAAAACACGAATTTCATTGACGTGTCAAAACAACAGCTTCCTGATGCTTCATAAAATGTGCTTTGTGCGTATCACTCACATCACAACATTGGACCAATATTCTCTCTCTATGAAGCTTCATCAGAGGAAATCTCATTACCCGGCGGGAAAGAAGAAGTAAAACCGACACACACTGACTTAATGGCGGGAATATTATCATGCTTCGAGTATAGAGAACATTCTTCACCAACATAGGAGTGTTCTCTATGTAAAACATTATGAATACTGTCTCCGGTTACCTTGTTCCTATTTTCTATATTGGTGCGTGTTTCTTGTTCAACAGCAACCATCTTAAATCTATCTTCATATCTTCTCTTAATTCCCTCTTAGTCACTATCTCATGCAGTTGTCTCGCAGGTGGCTGGAAAAGGATTCTACAACTTCTTTCAACAAACCGCTCTTCTCTGTCAGACAGTTCGGGCACTGAATCAGCAGCAGTCAGCTGAATGTACTTTCCAGCATCTTCCGTCCCAAAGAAGTTTCCGAACGAGCAAGCTGCACCCTTTCACATGTAGCCCTATCAGACTGTGCTTGTAGAAGAAACCTTTAGAACCTCTCTCTAAACACTGTTTTTAGTTTCCTCTGGCAAAGTTCCACCCACTACAGAAGCAGGACAAGGAGGGGACTTAGATTCGTCTTCAAGAGCTGGTAGCGTGCGGCAGTATTCTTCCAGTTCCTCAGTTCCTCGGTGCTTCAACTCTGATATCCACCTAACCTCCTTCAATTGCATCGCTTGTTCTCATTTCATTCTCGCTCGTATATATCCAGCTAACCCCATACCAGGTAATATTATTATACAATTATTATTGCTATAAACTATTGTAACCCAAACTCCAAGTTGTTCACGGCAATCACGAGAAGACCCGCGTGGCGGCTACAAGAACTAACATTTACGACAATTTGGTATTCATATAAAGTTGGACGTCATCGCCGCCACATCGAGAGAACTCGGAACAGAATGCCAATATTATAGACGTTTTAGGTTCTCCATAAGAATCGATCCCTGGCCCATGGCCCACCAAGCCTTCCATCCTACCGAGTTCGGCAAACTGTTACTAGACTTGTCTCGGAAGATAGCAGCGCTGACTCAATACATCGGTAGTACACCGCGAGGAGTCATTACACGGGCCAGATATGCATTCAATCAACTCCAACGATGCTTAATGAACTCGAATGCATGGTGCATCCTTCAGGGCTAGATCAAAGCTGAGAGCTTTATTTGTTATTTTATATAATATTTTTTAAATCAATTCTTACGAGTTCTTTATGGGTATTGATCTATTGCGCTTGTAAAGGTCACCGCTTGGAACTTACCCAACTATTCAAATGGCTTATCTTTATATCTCGTGTCGAGCAAGTTCCGGCATTTCTTTCATTCGATTCGTTATGTTGTGACTTCCGTCCAGGGAGATAATTGAGTTCGTACACTGGTCGACGATTTCAAATAGTGGTTAAGGTTGCTTTTTTTAATCTCGTGCAGTCGTGCCAGAGCGTTGTCAACTCCTTGGTATTGGTACTTGCCTGCTGAAGAAGATCGGAGTGAGGTATGTTATGTTCCCACTAGGATCGCTTCAAAACTGCAGAACCTAAGGCGATTAGTTAGTATTTAACAGTATCCCATTAGTATGGTAAGCCCTTCCAACTTTCGACGACTACGAAGGATATCGATAGCGTCGAAACGACGCATCAGTGGGGGTGATTGAATGCATATCTGGCATTCACAATGACTCGCGGTGGCCTACCGATGTATTGAGCTAGTACTGTTCTCCTCTTAGTCCAGTCTGGAAACAATTTTCCGACGACGGGAGGATAGAAGGCTTAATGAGCCTGAGGCGCTGGGATCGATCCCATGTGTACAGCACGGCGCCTTCGACCACTGCGCAACACGCTGTATCATACGGTTATAGCAATGAAGCGATTTAAAGGAAATTGTGATAAAGAGTGCTCAGTTCAATGATGCTAAGATATTTGCAAAACTCCGGACCGCAGGAATCTGCGGTGGGGAACGAACGCGCTATTGTCATTTCCGGTGAGTAACGCGTTCACCACACCATGCGGATCCATTATTTCGCCTGTCTCTCAGCTAGTTCTACCGATCTCTTCCATCAGCAATCACCCGTCAGCGGGATTTTAGTTCTGTCTGGAGTTATACAAATATTTCAGCATCATTGAAGTTATACTTTGCAATATACCCTGCCATTAAAAAGAGTACGCAGTAAATAATAAGTTGAAATAACAAAGTTAAATAACCGTAACGGAAGTATATGGTGGAGTAAACGTACATTGTACAATTTTTGAGAATGTTCGTAGACTAATATACTAAATTACAATTATTAAACTGAAAGTCTTCTCACATACTTCTGTTCGAACAGGAATTGCCGTCACGTCCTTGAGTTTCTTTTGTTTCATTGCTTTTAACAGAGACTTCACAGCAGTATCATATGTCGGACCAGCTCGATGAACACAAACGTTGGCCATTTTCGAAAATTTCCCGTATCCGTAAACAACATACATCATTCTAAATATTGGGGCCAAAGATACATGGAATAGACCAAATAAACTAAACAAGAAACAAAAGACGTAATCATATATTGAGCACTACGCAAAGCAA
This sequence comes from Angiostrongylus cantonensis, assembly GCA_009735665.1. NCBI lineage: Eukaryota > Metazoa > Nematoda > Chromadorea > Rhabditida > Metastrongylidae > Angiostrongylus > Angiostrongylus cantonensis. The sequence continues at coordinate 606,195 of MQTX01000069.1, forward strand.
TGTCTCATCCAGTGTCAAATTCATATATTTTATCCCGCTTTCTTCCAGGGAAAACCAAGCCATATTATTCGCGTAAGTCATGGCTTAATGATTAGGGGTCTAACAAAGGACATGGACTTGTCAAAAACTATTATATTGTTATATTGTTATATTGACGAAGACGTGTTCCTGCAATAAGTTTTACTTCACTAGTTCTTCATTCTTCTATGTTACCTTCTTTATATCGTTTCTCAGTCACGGAAAAATCATTAGTGGATAACCAAACTGCGACGCTCAGTAGAAGTTTGTCATGACCGGTCGAGGGCCACATTCTACACAACAGTCATGCCCGATGAAAAGGGACAATGACTTCGAATGTAAAGGGAAACATAACGGTTTCGCTTTCAATCCACTAGAACAGAATGCCGATCATTGGATCAAAAGAAACGACCTGTTTAATTTCCATTCGTTTCAAGTTCAGTTGCTAAAACAGAAATTAGTCGCCTTCTTAAAAAGCCATGTACTCTACAAAATGAAAAAAGAAAACCTTTTCAAGAACGGTATAAAGCACTGAGCACTAAGTAAGATTTCACAGTTTAGCACCTAAATTCGAGGAACTCTGTCCAAAAAAAAATCTACGAAGCAGTAAACAGGCTTAACTATATAGACGGTGCTGTCACATAACCAGTTCGATAGTTGCAAGCTATGCCGATGAATGAAGAACGCTCCGGGATATTCAATATCTTACATAAATATTTCGATGACCCACCTTCAAAAGTCGTGCGAATTACGAACCCCCTTCCCACATGTTATTCAGGTCCCACCACTTCATCCATTCGTTTCACAGTCCTAAAACCTTTAATCACACAGTTTGCGCGCAGATTCGGGTGCAGTTTGGCGTTTCTATATCTTCTCTTTTTGTTCATCACAATGTTGTCAACAACTGGTTTCCGTGATTCTCTCTATAATAATTAGATAGCTGTGTTAACACATTTTCAGGTCTTAAGGCGTTTCCCGACTGTTGTAGACCATAGAGGACTTCGCTTCCTTGCCAGCTGGACTCTTTCGGGGCATATCTAATAAATAATATTTCACATTTGCGATCAATAGCATACACTGATAGATACATTCGTCAACAATTTTTAAAAAGAACGAAATTCCTGAGACATACCGATCTCCTATCAGCATTTGCAAAGCTTTCCTTAGTATTCCTCTATCAACACTTGCATAGCAATTACTAATGTCGGCTTTGGCAAAGTAAAGTCTTCCAACCCTGCCTAAAAGTTGTGGACTTAAAACAATTATAAAATTAGGGTTTCACACCACACTATGCCTCACAATGTCAGTATTAAAACAAATCTAATTGGTTTACCTTGAATTTGCTTCCTCAGTTCATGGCATTTAAGAAATCTTTTGAGGCGCTTAACTTCCAGCAGTAGTCCTAGAATTGAGTTTCTTGTAACTATTTTTCATCGATTAGTAAACATTGTTAAAGTAGACAAAATGATCAACGAGAAAAAATTAAACATTGACGCACCACCAAGCGGTTTGAAACCCATGACCTCAATATGACCATCAAGACAAGCAGATAACATATTCATTTCATTTCTACCTTTCATCTCCAGCTGAAACACAAGCCAGAACAGTGAGAATTCTATATGACGCCGACAACAAAATTAGAAAAATAAAAGTGACGAAGAAGCGAGAAAACGACTAAGCAAATAAGAAGAGGGTTAGTTCGACTTGCCTGTGAAGAACATCGTACTGTTGTTCTACAGATCGATGAACGTGCGATGAAATGCTGCAACAATCGGATATTGAAATAATCGAGAATGTGTCTCGGTTCATCAAGAACGCGAATTAAGACATTAGTATAAAAGCATTTTTCGAATTTCTTCAAGGATCTGGGAACAAAATTCGTAACTGTGGGTGGAGCGCCCGTCCTCACCGTTGGTGCGAGCCCCAGAATAATATCCATTTCTTCGGAGTTTTACTAGTTTAGCCATTGCGGCTCCTAAGAGCTCCGAGCTCAACCTAGTCTTCCCGATGTCGTTACCACCACAGGCAGTCGCCACTCCTATGGATCAGAGGGAGATTTACCACTACGTCACTAGTTTGATACTAGGACGATGGTGGATTCTGGTATTAGTTTACTTTACTTAGCGGGTTTTGCTGATAGAAACACCGAACTCCTTCACAGCTTGGGAGACTCTACTCGGGGGATGAATCCCCTGCTGTACATCGCAGCCCGACACCCATGAACACCTCCCAGCCACTATGAAGTGGTAAACCGTTCGGAGGAATTTTTGGCATTACAAACTATCAAAGTCGTCTTAGAAATGGAATCTCAAAACTCTGAGCATGGATTTCCAACTCAGAGAGAGCAGCGTCTAAATTGTTATAATCCGTAACTTAACGCTAATTTTTGGGCACTATCGTGTTTAAATTTGCATAGATATTTTACTCAAAGGGAAACATGATATGCATCCATTGTGCGAAAATAATGTAAACCAACCTTTTCTCATTTGTAAACAATACATGTAAAATAGTAATACCAACACAAGTTAATTCTCCAGTCGATGGGGCTATCTTTACGTCGTAAGCTCTGATAAACCTTCGTTCTTCTATTCCCTTCCATAGCTTGAAGCTTCTCTTCTCATAAATCACGTAGGCTAAGTTATTTGCCGTCGCATAGAAGTAGACGAAATCCCTGTGTCAATTGTACTAAGGAGATTAACACTAACCAACTTGTTTTCTGTTCACAGTAATCCGCAAAATATCTACCCAGTACAACTTCAAACAATAAAACGGTAGAAAGTAATTAACGCTAACATGAGATTTCTCAACAAAAAATTCGTAAAGAAATGGGCAATATTCTTCAGAAGTTGCCTTTGCACAATCGATTTCGACTGCGTTAACGTGACTGTTCGAGATCGGAGAGCTCTACAAGGACCACCTAAAAATCATCAATTGGAGCCAAAAATGAACTCACTATAATACAAA
>MQTX01000069.1:609199-642323 GCA_009735665.1 Angiostrongylus cantonensis
TTCATTCCTCCGGCAGGTTCTCCCAAACTGAGAAGAAGCCAGGCGTTTTCATCAGGAAGCCCAACTAAGAGTAAACCAATGTCAGGATCCCCCACCGTCCTGCTATCAAACTAGTGGCAAATCTCTCTCTGATTCACAGCAGCAGCAACTGACTGTGATGGTGATGACCTGGGGCAGACTTTGCTTAGGTTGGTCTCGGGGCTCCAGGGATCCACATCGGCTAAACCAGCAAAACGCCATAAAAAAGGAGATAATGTTGGGGCCCACACAACCAATGAAGACGGGCCATCCAACTATCCAAGTACCCAAGTAAGGCCACAAATTTCTTTGAAAAGAATCAATATGAGAAAAGAAGTCACTCACAATCGAGCACACTGAAATTGGGCATGTATATGTTTAGAGCCGTTAATGGCTTCCAGGAAATCACTGCACTGCAGAGTGCGTCCAATAGCTGACGTTTGTTCTTTGTACCAAGAAAATCACTTGGGAATAAATCAGCGATCTTTTCGAAGAACTTGCGTAAATGTCGGTCAACCACCACTCCATTCCTGAAGTATGTAACTCTGCGTGCTGGAAATTTTGCTGATAACTTGACCAGGGTACGTAAAACAGTTCATCCCCTTACATCAGTCTGTGGATAACCAGATTATTAAGCTATACTTAGAGTAAATGAAGTTGATACTGAAAGGTCTGTTGCAGTTTGTTGTAGAATGGATGAGCTTACGGGCACGTGATCAAATTCCTATCAAACTGCTTGTTTACCAGGATCATAACAAAAATAGAAAAAAAAAATTCTTCAGTCCACACATACGGAATTATGTAAAGAGGAAATCATTAATTTGTGGTTCGAAGAAGTTACGAATTCCTTTCAAAGCAAAGATATAATCTCCATTTGTACACATCTATAAATCTTAACGAGTTTACATCCTTTGAACGAAAGCTCGTTGAACAATAGGGAAAGAACAGCAAGATTAGGAAAAGTTGTTTAACAACAACAACAAACCTCTTAAAGTTTTGCGCACTCGAATGATGTCTGGGGAAAATATGCCGGAACTGTCGCCGTAATCCAACCTCGTTCAAATGCTCTTGACATTGCTCAATCATGTCTACGATCACGCGTTCTGCTTCAGTACCTTTTAACACGTCCGATAACTTACCAACGACTCCCGCCTTAACGAATCCTACAGCAGCGGTACGAACCTGAGAAGAATTTTATGGATGTGGCACGCTTCTAAGAATAAATTATGATCATACATTAATAACAGTCGAGATCAAGGTGTTAATTTTTTATTGGAGCAGACTTTGGCCAGGTTGATTTTGGGATTCCAAAGAACCACAGTGATTAAACCAGCAAATTTCCAAAAAACGGAGATTATGCTGGGACCCGCACAACCAGTGATGACGGGCCATTCAAGTATTCAAGTAAATAATAACTCCTTATTTAGTGCCTACTACAATTTTTACCGCACAGTACTATGTGAAATACTACCACAATGACGTTGAGATACTGCAAAACTCCAGATTGTGGGTAACTACGATGGGGATCGAAACCGGTATAACCTTTTCCGGGGGCTAACTTGTTAATCACCAAACCATATGGGTCTTCGTTTCGCCTTTCTCTTAGCTAGTTTTTAGCAATATTAATGATTAATAACAATGTAACAATAGGAAGTAACAATCATGATAATGACAAATCAAGAAGGCATAGTTTATGAGAAAATCCGTTAAGTGATCTATTTGAAGCGGCCATTCAGTTGTCACCTGGGTAGGTCGTCTGGTAGCCACCGCTGACCAATACCAATCCTACGGTTCTTTGGTCCAAATCTTCATGGACATTACAGTGTCCATGAGAGGCGGAATGGTTTCAATAATATAGTTTTGGATAAATTAACAGTTTGCAGTAGAGGGCTTTCCAAAAATTACTTGTTCGATGGAATAGCAGCGTGTATCCATTTCAAGCAACCGTGCGAGGCTCCTGACGCCGACACATCCGTACCCAATAATCATGGCAAGAACGAAACCTGGAAAAGTGGGCAAAAACTCAGAAAATCAGCCTATTTAGCATCAACGAGCTTAGACGGAGATACATAAAGTGGCATAGAACAACTGAGGTTCCATTGAATACGTCTGAACTCTCAGCAAATTGGCTCCAATTTACTCTCAATGTCCATATTTTATAACGTTTCGTTCTATAGCATTCAATTGAACTTGTCTTCAGGAGCCATGAAAGCATGCCCACATCTTCAAGCTACTGCGTTCCTCAACAACGACTGAATTCTTCCGCAGCCATGTCATCAGCAAAGCAATAAACTCATTGTTTTCACAGTCTCTTGTTCTAAAAAGATTGAAAAGATGAACTCAAGCGATGATGTTGTTGCCTGTGGACGGTGAGCACGAAGCGGATTCGTAGAACTGTGAAGAAGATACTTGACAGAATTAAGTACACCATTCCTGGAGTATCTTCCATCGCTTTTCACAATGAAAAATGGTCCAATCGATGGTCAAATAGGCGATTGGTGTTGGAAGCTCGGCCTAATGGAGACTACTTGGTCGATGCGGGTGAACAAATCGATGGAAAAAAGGCAAGGATTTACCCGCTTAGAACATCCATTGCGGTTAGAGGTACGTTCTTAACACGTAAGTGGCAGGATATATCCACACCACTGCGCATGGGGAGTATGGGCTGTGTTTAGGAAAGCACAGGTTTCAATAAATTTTCCTTAGCACTGTGTAGTTTTCCGAACTACTTCCTTCGGCATTATACAGACAGCACAACCAACAGCAGATGTACTGCCAGGCGTGGTCCGTAAGTTACACAGAAATATTTATATTGCAACCTACTAAACAAAGGTGCACGCGCAGAGCAGTGGTCGGAGGCGCCTGCGACACATGTGGAATGGATTCCCGCTTCTCAAGCCCACCAAGCCCTTCATTCTTCCGGGGTCGGCAAATTGATACCAGACTTGTCTGGGAGGACAGCAGCACTGGCTCGATACATCGGCAGGCCCCCGCGGGTTATTTTTAAGGCCGGATATACATACAATCACCTCCAACGATGCTTAATGAAATCGAATGCATGGCGCATACATCAGGGATAGATCATCGCAAACTTTATCCATTATTTAGTACATAGATACACCTATGACCATCACTGAAATCCAGAAAGCTGTACAGTTCCTAGTATTTTGTAAATCCTTCTAACAAGATTTAATAAGTACTCCGATTTTGAACGACTTGTCTCGTCCATCATTTGTTGCATTGTTGGCCGAAAAAAGGTGATTTTCGAGACTTTCAAATCTGTATCTTGTCATTTCACTACTACGAATCGAGGAACATCGGATCCAAACATAAAATATCGTCCAGTAATCCTTCAGTTGTGTCAAACCAAGAATTCCCGTTTGAAGGGACAACCCGATAAATCTTTTCATCTCTTCGACAGATTTCAGCTAGAATGACTCATCCTTCTCATATCCATATCTTTTGCTCTGTTCTACAAGAAGCTCCTAAATACTAACTACAAGCTCTTCGCGTGCGGTGCAGTGGTCGGAGGCTCCCTGCAACAAACATGTGGAATCGATCCGCGAGCCCATGGCTCACCAAGCTCTCCATTCTTCCGGAGACGGCAAATTGGTACCAGACTTGTCTGGAAGGATAGCAGCACCTGTGGCTGGACCAAAGAATGGTTAATGAAGTCGAATGCATGGCGCATCCCTCAGGGATTGATAAACGCCGAGAGCTTTATCCTGTATCCTTTAATAAATTCCTCAAATGTATTACTTCTGCGTGTTCAAGAGAGAGCAACTTATTTATGCTGAATTGGATATTGTTGGAAATGGAACAGTCATGATACAACACAGCCTCTGACCACTCAGAACACGGAGCACTGCCACCAACCACATCATCGTCATCATTCTCTTCCACCACAGGAAGCAAAAGAATGGCCCATTTTCGGTAAATCATGTAAAAACGCATTATTGTCGAAAATGTAGAGTCCGAACCACTGATTGGAGAACAAAGTGAGGCATGTAGGTGTCTGACGGCAGTTTCCTCTTATCCAGACCATATGGCTGGTATTTATTGGTTTCGATTTAGGACGGGCTTCCCTGCAAAATTAAGCGTAATCACAACCGGCCGCCGCCACGCACAATTGAGAGTACTAACACATGTACTGGATTATTTAGTGTGCTTCTATTGTAGTCTGCGCTCTACTTGCAAGTACAACAGTTAAAAGCCTCAAATTTGGGTAACTAAAGGTCATATAGGTAAAATATTAACGCAACAATGACGATATAACAAAATGATCTTGCAGAATTTATAAATGAGAACAGCTCTAACGGAACACTGATTAGAATAGTAATATGCGTAACAAGTCACGGCAGTTAATACAGCTTATGCGGATGGCAAACTCAGAAGCAGGATTTTTCCACAAAAACGAAATGATGACCGCAAGAACTGCATCCAGGTGACAGATTACGACCAATGACGATGCTCACAGCGCTACTGGTATGAGCAGAGTCGCTGCCTTGTCATTGAATTTGCCATTCACTACAACGCGACAGAAAAGCTTCTACAGCCCAGGCAAAACATACAATTAACGAAACATTATAGCATGGTGTTTATACAAAGGTTTCATTGAATAACGTCTTTATGACATAGCCAGATGGCATGCATGGCTTGCAAAGGCTCGATAGTAATCCCTGCATCTTCCGCATTCTACGTGCCTTTTATGTTCTCACAAGCATATCTCTGTGCCTTTGGACCATCTCAATTCATTTTTAGTAGCCGATTTCACAACAAATGTGGACTGGACTTCAAAATTTCTTATGTTCACCCATTCCGTACAGTGACCATGATTCATCAAAGCGGTTTAGAAATGAAACAACAACCAGTTACTTTTGTTTTCTCGCAACTCCCACCAGTGATTTATCAATAATCAGATTAGTAGAGCAGTTAAATTTACATTTAACAGAATAATAGGAGAGACATATATATATATAACCATGATCACTATGCTGGTTCGACTTCACACCAAGTCAGCCAATTCCTCATCCCTTCCGGAGTTGGAAATTGCTACCAGACTTGTCTAAAGGCAGTCCATCACCTGGAATGAAGGTGAAAACGCTCCACCACGGTTACCTCAGGACTCCAGGGAGGACCGACTAAATCAGCACTTAGCGAGTTTTATAAAAAAGACAAGATTCTTCGAGGAACAGTCGAAACAACACGTGAAATGTTCGAAGGCCTTCATGGATGATAAATACGAGGAAACGAATCGAGTGCAAGAAGCGCTAGCACCCGTACAAATGTAAAGATAGGTCAGGTAAAATAAAACAAGAAAAACTGAACAAAACACATGTATAACCCTATTGCTAAGATATGCAGGATTTCTCCTTAGTTAGCGTATTCCAATTAGTTAACCAGATGTTCTCGGTGGAAGCATAGAAAAGTTTTTCAAAAATTTGCAAGAAATATCGTCAATTAGATTCAAAACCTAGGAAAACTATGTTTAATTCCACAACATGGAGCGGATGTACAACTACGCCCTGAAATGGCCACAGGCAGAAACCTCAACGTCGCGCTGTGTGGGCTACCACATGCTACCCATCGGCTAGAAGCCAAGGTTCTAAATCTATGACAGATCGCTTGAGGTGCCACACATAGAACAAGTACTCGCTTGTGCAGGCGCCCTAAGCCCTAAAATATGCTAACTGCAGAGGTTATAATTCTCAATTATTATAAATAGTGGGTAATATGTATGTGTATGTGTATATTTACACGTCTGTGAATGTATAAGTGTGCACTGTAAGCATGTCGTGATGTATAACAAATCTACTTAGAGGTAATGTTTATAACGTTAACGGAATATTCAGGAAATAAGAGTTTGAAATGAGACATCATGCAGAAATGCAGTGATGATCCTCCAATGTAACCACAGACAATAATTTGGAAGCATCAAATATGCATCTACAGTTAATCGCACTGATGGAAGTCTCCTCAATGGGCTATTGTTTTATGACGGTGAAAAGATGTCCCACTATTTGTCGAAGTTCATTGTTGAAATATAACTAAGGTATTTCTGAAACCCGATGGATATTGGTCTCCATGGTCAGCACCCACCTCGCTAGTACCAACCTCTTAACGAGAAACAACCCTTTTCGAAGGTCAGCTTCTTTTGGAAATCGTTGGGTGGAAAGATTAACTTTGATGGCCTGAGCCGGTCACAGTGGTACGTGTTCCATAAGCTATCCAATTAATGCGAAACTACGGAAAAATGAGACAAGGGCTAAGATATTGAATTAGTAACAATTCACCTCACCTTGTCAGATCCAATGAAATCCTCGTCATGGTTATGGGTTCTTAGCTATGAGTTTCTGATTACAAACCACCTCTTACTGTGGAAATTGAAAATGAACGGTACCAAATGGCAGCAGGGACAACCGCCACACTGCCAAGGCACTAACCTTTGAGAGTCTTCCACATATAGGACATCAGAAAAGAGGAATTGGCCAATCCAATAGTAAGAACCTCACAGTTCTCATGCGCATAAGCCATACAAGATGAAAACAAACAGCCAATGGCAATAAGTGAGGTTGGAAAGAGACCAATCCTACGGGTGGGTTACCACATGATATTTTCAAGATCGAGCAATTTCAATCTAAAATCGTGTTCCCAATTGAAATAAACACAGTAAAACCAAACATTCGAAAAGGAGGTTAAACCGTGAAAACAGATAGGAATTCTCCTTTCGATGAAAATCCCATCAGAAATTGTTCCGCTCTGTTGATTAACACGATCAACGATTGCTACAATAATGTTTCAATCATCAACAACGACAAGGAAAAAGCCAAATTAAAACTCAATGAAGAGATTAACTAGTAATTTCAGCAACCAACATCTTATAAAACACAAACTACACTTCAGATAGAACTAATACATTCAAAATTTCATGAAATTATTGAAAAATAGACTCTTAACATTTAGCGTTAAGTAGTCTATGGAATAAAGAACACGTAACACCAAAACATTAGCAAAGAACATATTCACCGACAACATTAAAGAACAAAACTCCCACTACGAACATGTTACGCTTCTGACTTCATCTGACTGATAGCGTTTTTCAAGTCCCTATTAGTAGCAACCAAACGCTGAATCATTGTCTTATACTGCGATGGTAGATCAGGATCCGTGAGCACCATGTCCAACATATCTGTCCAGTCGTCCTGGACAGCAGAACCCTTCAGCAAAGCATCATCACCACAGGGTGAGATTTCTCCCACCAGCGATGACGCAGATTGTTGTTCTGCCTCAATGAGGGATGCTAGTTGATTTGTTGGTGTTGATGATTTACTAGTCGATGGACCAGCGGTTTCCAGCTCCTATGACGAAAACGTAAGTTCAATTACAAGGGTATAAGATTCCCGACAATCACAATAGTCAAGGCCATGGTCAACTATCGGCTTCATAAGCCAGTTTTCATTCATTAGATACTATCACATGAGTGCTAGCACAATTCTAACATAAACTAATAATATATATAGGCCTTCTTACCTCTGTATTAACATTCTGTGGATCCGCTGTTGCCCGTTCCTTTCTCTAAAGATTACTTGCCTAAGTTGATACAGAATGGTAGCAACTCTCCGAAAAACATTGTTACCTAACTGGACATCAAACCTTTCACCGTTAAAAAGCAACACCATACAACAACGCACCGCACGTTTATGCCTGTAATTATCATTGTAGTCAAATCTTTCCAGTTCCGCTCTCCGCTTCCTCGGAAATTCTGGACCACTTCTCAGAAAATGTGCACCCTCGTGACTCCATGGATTGCCCTGAAAGTATCTCTGACTTTTACTGAAATCACACCCATTAGAAAGTCGTTTTATGCAAGCAAATTTCTGCAAACTAGTACGACTTGAATAAGAAGACATTACGGCTCTCATCTATTCGCATCCACTTTATGCGGACGCTCTTAACCTGACTACCACCATCTTGTCCTGAGACTACTGAAAATTGACACTCATTAAATGCTGTAATATTTGAAAAGGTGTACGGAAAAGTACAAATGACGAAAATTAGCAGACAAAAGAAATAAACTGGAATGATAGAAAAGTCGGCACAGGATTCGACTCAGCCATAGGACGTACTGACCCAAGCATCGCGATTATCACAAAATCAATAAAGCGAAATCCAATACTACTACCCGCATTGTAACTGAACATGAAATACTTGCGTACTAAATAAGAACAAACCATTCTAAGCAATAGCCCTCAACAAATAAGAACAATGACCATAAATCAATATTACCCCATCGTCCAACATTTCAAACGCTGGATAGCTATACGTCACAAATCCATAGACATCAGACCTCAGAGTTAGTACCTCACTAGAAAAAGGAACCCGTTAAAGAAGAAGACATGTCTCAAAACTTCTAATCGAAAGAAATCTACCAGATCCAGTCCAAACAATAGGTTATGATGAAATGCGTGATGTTGACAATCATTTCTTGCTTCACACGAGCGAGATGAGGGTAGTTATTTTCTAGATATTCCACGGTTCCAAAGGCGTTGATGACACGAGCTGTAAGGCAACTTTTCATACACAACTCAATTTCCCAAAGCACACTCAGAGATGAAACGTTAACAAATTGATGAAGCACCCAGGTAAAAGAAAGTTGAACCAGTGAGGTAACACATTCCAAACAATGTTTTGTAGTATTTCTACAAAGTGGCAAGCTGCACAGGTCTTAAACTCACGCAATTGGTCTTCAGGAGGAAAGTCGGGAGGGCTTCTGTAAAGCATCCTGTTCCTCCGAAATTTGTAAAGATGTGCAAGAAGGAAGTTCTTCACAATAGGTATGAACGGCTTGAACACTGAATTTGGCAAGACGCTCATCGGACATCTCGCCAGAAACAGTCGCATGTCCGCTTTTCGCATGTAATGTTGATTCATAAGTGGTGGCACCCTAAGAACGTTGAAGTTTTCAATTATGAGCACTGAATAGACTGAGGAATGCGGAACAATTTTTATGTCGTTAGTTACTTAATTACTTCTTAACCTAACTTCTAATTCCCCAATTTTAATCAACTACTTCCTAACTTTTACTTCAATTCTGCGTCCAACTGGTAAAAAAGACAAACGACTACACAACTTTCGAGAAGATCAATATTTCCCCGCAACACGAACGCACCCTTTCGATGGCAAATTCTCATCCATCCATAGAAAAATCTTATTCTTCTCCAATCTTGACTGCTTTCGCTTTACTCTCTCCATAGCGTGAATCAACTAAAAATTGGATTCTTGTCCAATGTTCATCCACAACTTCCAGAAAAAGTTATAAATTTGTATCAGAACGCAGAACAAAATTTCTAAGCAGAAAAAGTAACTATATAAAGACTACTTGGTTTAGTTTTTCCTTTCACTCACAATATTACACTCAGGCATTTCTCTGAGAACTTCATATACGGACACTCCAACGACGATGGCCGATAATTCCGTTGGCGAACGAACTTCCACCTAGATGGAGCTTCGATTAAGTTTGTTGATTAAACTAAATGTCCAGTGTTTCCAGTAAAATGATACAATGAAGTCGTTGAAAGTTACACCCGTAAAGTTCGTCGCGAATAAAATATACGAACTCCACAAAATAGCCCAGATTTTGCATCTGTTTGCCCAATGACTGATAAAGATTACTGGTTAGTCTTACTTTAAAGCGCTTAATACAACTAGAGTATAGCTTAGTAGAGGATTGAATCCTCACCACATAATTGCAGAGCTGAAGATACGAAGAACGCTACAAAGCTGCTAGTCTCACGAACCAGTAAGAAAAAAGAAGAGGAATTCATGTGTATCTACTTGTGCTACATTCATATGCATACTCAATTACGCACCTCTCGAATCAAGGAATGCTTCTTCATGGCGGCAAACTCAATCAACGCATTGAACGTTGGACCACGAAATTTTGCCAAGTAATCTTCACCATCCATGGCCAAATCTGAAATAACCACAATAACAATGAATTGGTATATACAGCATGCACGACAAAACACGACAACCGAAGTGATAACAAAGGAGAGCGAATGGCGTCGAAAACAAGACAATCGCCGCCATTGCACCATTTTGCCGCTACAGAATTCCATCTTAGCGGCAAACTTCTAAGCTGATGGAATTCAAAATTAAATTTGATGTTTTTCTGTTCATGAATGACATTCGGTCATTAGGATGTAGAAGAAGCCGTTGATTCTTATCTACGGAATTCAGTGTCTAACATTCTTCGTTGTTTTGACATAGGAAAATTCACTGTAGCTCTGTATCATTCGATCTCTTATATCGTCCTCGAAAACGTATCGATTTTTTTCATCTATATCCGCATTAATATTCAGCCTAATACATCAATCCGTATCAAATGGTCGGCTGACTAATCTCAGCTGAAGAATAACAAGTTGCCTGACGAGCAATAAAACAACTTCGCTACTCTCGATATTTGACTTCACCGTCTATGACGTTATCTGGTGAATAAGCGGTGAAAGGCGGAACCGCGTAGGACCTAATTGGAAGTATATTAGAGTGAAAGGTACACATAATCTCCATTTAGAAGAAAAAACCAAAAAGGCTGAAATGGAGCGAAAAAATCGCGATTAATATGTGTGGGGTTCGCCACGCAATCGATTCATCAGGCATCGTTGGAGGCCGCTGAGCGCATACCTGGCCTGTTGCTCGCAGTGGCCTGCCAATGTATGTAGATAGCGCTGCTATTCTCCCAGGCAAGTTCGGTACCAATTTGCCACCCCAGGTAGCACTTGTTTCCCCTGAGGGATGGAGCGCGAAGTCGAACCAATGACAATATATGCATTATAGCACACCTTTAACCACTTTCCTACACGTGCTCCTAATTAAATGACGAGACGTCCCTAATATGTGAAGGAAATTTTCCGGCAAAAATGTTGGTAGCATAGCATTTGTCTCACAGTAATCCGTTATCCGTCACTTGTGTTCATTAAATCCTTTCATCAGTCTTTGTCTTCACCCTCGCCTAAAAAGAATATCTGAATTATCACTTGATACTCATCAACTTGTGCATCAGACACGAGTGAGTTAGACGCCTTCTATTATCAGTAAAAAGAACATTATTCACAATGAAGTTTGCTTCTGTAGATTTGATGTAGGCGACAGCCAGATTTAGAAAGGCCAGTGACTGTGAAATTCGGGATCGGAAATTTAAGAGCAGTAAACCAAAATGAATGTGCAACCCTTTCTGTGTGATCCTGTAGACAGCAGATTTCGTTCGTGGAAATTGTGCCTTTGAAATGAAGTACAAGCGTCGTTGGACATACAAATCGTCTTATGGCACAACTCATGCGGAGATCGATCATATCGATGAGGTGACGAATGCATTTTGGACGAAATTCTTACCCTATACGAATGGAAAATTTGAGAAGACTCGATCGAACAGGTTTGTCGATGGATTTAAAAGCCTTAAGGATCATTGCTTAATTCTTCAATCAAGAAATTGCGATCACATTTCCATCACTATCATTGCGCTGGGGCCGCGTGTATCGCAGTGGTCGGAAGCGCCCTGCAATACACATGGGATCGATGATCTCCAAACCCACTAAGCCCTTCACCCCCAGTGTTGGGAAATCGGTACCAGACTTTTTTTTTTGCAAAAAGAAGAAAGAACTCTACAAAAATTCAGTATATGAAATTCCAAAATCATATCGTAATTAGAACTTGTGGAGATCTTTAGCCGCTTTCGAGGAAAATACCGTTATTCATAACATCCCACGAAAGCCAGGAGTTCGATGATCATCAAGAGATGTCCGGCTCCAGAAACACTGCAGCTGATACATGAACGTAGAATCGCACGATGCGTAATTATTAGCTAACTTATGTCCAGAAATGCAAAACTCTGCAGAAAGGCGATACGATCATGAAGAGCGAAGAACAACCATGATGACTGCAGTTGCAGAGGTTGGTAAGAACATTGAAAACGCCTGCCGAAACGGAACTCGCCAACTGAAAAACTGGTATAGTTGGTATTCAGCGTTTAAGAGGAACATTCACTATTTCCAGAAAACAAAATAGATCGTCTAGGATTTCTACTGCGACTTTTTCAACAGCCACGTTCTCCATTTTAAATCAAAGATGGAAATGTCGTCTTTGTAGTTTTCCTTTGCAACGTCAGACAGCAGGAATCACCGACGAAAAACTGTACAATAAACTGTTCGCCTAGGAGTAAACCCCAAAAGAACCTATAAACAATTTCCATTAGCACAATTGCCCTACTTTATACGTTAGCTGCAAATGTGCCTAGTCAATGGAAGACTATCACGACCGTTTTGTGTAAAAGAAAAGGGAAACCAGCACCGCAAAGGCTACTACTGCCAATCTGCAGTGTTTGTCATCTACGAATCCTTCACTCGCATCACCCTCAGGATGACTCATAAAACAGTTGCTATCGCTAGAGTACAAGAGACAGTTTGGCATCACTTTAATAAACTCAAAAAAAAAAACAATATGTTGAATTTGAATCCAACTCTCTTTTGGGGGAGAAGATGTCATAGTGGACAAACAGCGCTGCTTTATTAAAGTAACTATGCCATCTTTGGTTTGCTGATGAAATAGTTCTTACCTCTCCTCGAGGACAAAAAAAAACCACACCTCCTTCATAGAGGAATCTCATCCTGGTTAGTGGTGAGGCAGTATGATGCAGCACCATGTGGCGAATATGGGGTTAATCGCGGACCAAAAGCGACCTTTGCTTTCCTGATACGTAGGTGAATCCAGGCGATGGACTCCCTGTTTCTGCTGGGCCAATTTCTACGTGCCTTCTGTGTTTACTAGGACATATTCATGCATGCTTGCGAGTTCATTTGTCCAAAACTCCGCAATCGAGTGACTGGAAAGTGCAAGTGAGGCAGTTAGGGCTCACCTCCAACAAATAACCTCCTCACGTTTTCTGGGAAAATGCCAAGCTGCCCGTGAGTTTTTTCGCCCGCTCCCTATGTTCACAGCTCAGTAAGCTATACGTGGGGATGAGATTTTAAACGCAGTAAAGTGAACTCGCTTCTTTTCCTTGACCACGAAAGAGCTCCCGATGTGGTATGGCATCATTGAGTAGAACCAGTATGGACACACCGCTAAAGTCTCTGGGTCATTTTAGGCTGCCTAAATAGCAAAAGAGTAAAGTAAAGATCTGTACCTACAATTCACGCTTGCTTACATCTGAGTCCTCAATAAGGGACCTTATCGATTCGTTCGAAAAACTAACCCGAATGGGACGTGTACGATTGAAGAAGTATAAAGATGAATTATCATCGTCTACTACAAAGCGGCATAGAGCTATGACGAAGACGAAGTCGAGGCGCTCTGTATAGATGTAGGAAAGCCCTACAGAGAAGACCATACATTCTTTACGGCTACCATTGGTGCGTCTAACAATTAAGATTGGAACTACAAGGTTGTCTGAAATGCGCCACATCGAGAGCAACGGATTCGAATGGAACATGCAGGATGAGCTGCTGCTTGAGTTTATCACCACGGCCAAGAGCATTCATGGTAACTCATAATTCTAGAAGCCCCACTCTCAATGATGGACCATGGAGTATACCATAACGAAATAGACCACATTATAGTTAATCGAAGGCTTTGATTAATCATTGTTGCTGTTGTCTCAAAATTCTACATGGAATCTGACCATGGCTCTTCGCGAAGGATTCCATTTGTGGCAGGAAGGAGAAAAACCAACTAAGTTCAGAAAACGAAATTTCAAAGCCACCATTAACCAAGATTCACTCAATTCATTAGTCGCCTGTTGGTAAGGTGCCGTTATTGACCACATCGATGCAGTCGACCCATTTAACATCTTCACGTTAGCGCTATGAAAGCTGAGAGTTTGAAAGTCACCAAGACAAGTTTGTTTCCAGAAATACTTAAGCCGATACTTCAACGGGGAATCAAAACCAAAGGCAACCGATCGTTGACGCCGAGGCTTGCAGAACAATGCATAAAGGCGTAACACCTTAGGAACGAACAGCAACAGTCATGGTCGAAGTTGCAGAGGCTGGAAAAGCATTTGCAAACCTCATCGAAACTCCGCCAATTACAAAACAAAGATGACTGCATTCAGGCACTCAAGGGTAACAGTTACAGCTTCCAGAAATGCGAAAAAAAATCGAAATAGGAAAATCGTCACGATTACTGCTTGTAGCTACATCTTCCTGCTCTAATACGAAATAATGGACGATAGATATGTCGTCCCACGGGTTTTCCTTCCGAAATCCTAGATGCTATTTCGTTGAAGAGGGATCGAACAATACCTGTCCGGACTGGATAGGAGCAGAACTCGAAGCTTCCGTTAGCCCTTATAAACACCCTGGCTCCACTCTTCAAATGCTACTTGTCAGAATGCAAGCATCCTATTTAATGTAAGACCAACGAAACTGTACTATAGTTGAATGGTAACTTCCACGACATCGACAACTATCGGCCAATCTTCTTGTTGCCCGTTGTCTACAAAATCTTTCTAATCATCCTAAATAGGACTGAAAATGGATGAAACACAGCCAGGCGAGCAACCATGGTTTAAAAAAGCATTCAGTGTGATGGAACACATCCACACGACAACAAGACTTAGTGAAGAAGTGGAAACTGCAAGAGACCACCCTGTCTCACTTTCATCACTTTAAAGCCTTTTAATTCAATTGAGATACACGCCGTAATGGAAGTCCTAGACAGCCAGGGAGTCTCTACTCAGTGTATAAAGATTCTTTGCGAGCTGTATAAAAATTTCACAACCAAGATGTCACCACTGTACAACGATATTAACAACTACGTAAAATGAGGTATTAGGCAAGGCGATACCATCCCACAAAAATTATTTACCGCCACCCTCGAGAACGTCACGTGAACATTGTAATGCGATAGCACGGGAGTGAAAATCGATGGTCGGCCATTATATCATCTTCGTTTTACTGATGGCACCGTTTTTAGAACAGCAAACATTAGCCAGGCGTAATGAACACTTACCGACTTGGATAATACATGCGCAAGGATTGGTCTTCGACTAAATGCAACAAAAACGATGTTTCTGAGGAACAGTCGTATGTCCCGTCGTATCTCCGAATGTTCCATCTATGTCTGTCTACGTCGTGAAACAAACATGATGAACAACTGAGTTCTGGAGTTGGGCAGAATGAAGCAAGTGGCTTGAGGAGCTTTCAACAACATCGAGGGTGTAGTGAAGAGAAAAAAGAACGCCCGACTACGTGCCCACCTCTTCGATTCCACTATTTTTCCTGCCTTAATGTATGCGTCAAAAACCAAGTCGCTGCGTAAGCAAGGTCAAGGTCACTCAGCCTTATAGAACGAGCAATCAAAGCGACTATGCTAAGAGTACCAGTGTCACATATATGAGAGAAGGGATCCAGATTCGATGTACGTCAGTGATCGAAAATCAAAGACGCCTTTCTATACGACAAATTATCGAAGATAAAGTGTCGAAGACGTAATAAGCATGAACGACAACCGATGGACAAAAGCCGTAAGTGACTGGATTTCCAGGGATGTCAAACGTACTGCAAGAGGACCACCACTGCGACGGTCCCAGTTCTTCACGAAAATTCTAGAAGATGGATATGATGCTCAGTGGGTTCCTAGAGCGTTCTGAATCCACTGCATTACTCTTCCACGCGATAAGGAAAAATGGAAAGTTTACTGCCGCCCACCCGAGTCAATCGAGGATCAAAATCAAAATGACATGATACGAGTGATAGTTCTTACAACATTAGTACTTTTTCAAAATCCACGTATGAAGGGAAGTCAACATGATGAATGAAAAACAACAAAGACATTGTTACTAGGACAAAACCCTAGAACCTTTTCCATAGTTTAAATATTTGCTGTTTTCTTGCAGTTACACTCACAGACATGTCCGTGGTTCAGTTTTTTTTTTACAATTGAAAATTCAGCTGTTCCTGGAATATATGAAATACAACCACACGATAGTGAAATGTGAGCAAAACTCAGAATCGCAGGTAGGCTTCGAACACTCGAGCATCCCTTTCTGTGGCTCACCGGCTATCCATCACTCAGGTTACCGTCGACGGATAAGTGCTGATAACACCGTGAAAAAAAGAAACTGGCTGAGAGGAGAGCAAAGGCCTCGGTCGGCGTGGACGTTGTGAACGCCTGGTCCTTTCGCAGATTACAAGGACATCATTACGTCTCCTTCATTTCATACTATCTTGCCGTGACATCTCATGTCGAATTCCGACGTTCATTTACAACAGCAGTATCTTAGTACTTTCCTCACTAGGAATAGTTTCTGTGTTACACTACCTGCATAAGAGACAGAAATCGCCGCAATACATGATTACAAGCTAACTCTTCCAACCACTATTACCAAATCACAATGAGTACAAAACAACCTTTCTTGCCGGCACCATTGTAACTTTCCGAACGACAGATCATCGTAAAGAAACCATCGATTTGCCACAAAGATACTGCAAAAAATTTGTGCGGTTAGCAGGATCGGAAAGATCACCCATATATAAGAGATGCCATCAGCCTCGTCCGCCCAGACACATCGTAAAAATCACTCATACATTTACAAAGAAAAGGAAAATGACAGACCAGTGCCGCCGTCCTTAGTTTTTTAGTAAAACTTTCGATCGAGTGCTGCTACCCTGCCGGACAAGTTTAGTACCACTTAGCCGCTCTCGGAAAGATGGATGGACTCGGTCATTCAGGGGAGCTGTGATCGATCCTGTGCATTCCAGGGTGCATCCTCCCACTGCGCTAAACACGGCCTCTGTACGCGCCCTCACGTACGTAGTAAAAATACTCGCACGTCTGAGGTGTGTGTTGAAAACATTCCTATGTTTGGATTGAAACAAACAGCGGTCACTCAACAAATACTTCAGTTGTGAACATACACAAAAATACCAAAGTGAACTCAATTAAGGTACTTTTCCGCGCTATAAATGAACAATAATTCTTATCGAGACTTAAATATTATTGGCAAAAGATGAACCTTAACAAAGTTAAGTAACATACTTCAGATTTTACGCCCATATTTAAAATACAGTTGCTTGTGAACAGTTATGGAGCGAATAACAATAAAGAACAAAGAACAACAGACAAATAACGAAGAAGAGACCACAAGCATTACAGTGAAAAAGAATTTACGCCATAACTTCAATAACTGCCTATATTACCAGTGCCCTTTTCAAGTAATACGGCGCACGACGTTAACGTGTTATGGCTTTTGAGACTTCATTATAGCGAGAACGTTTCTCAAGTCTCTGTTACTGGCAACTAAACAACGAATCATCGTTTTATAGTGAGCTGGTAGATTAGGATCCGAGAGAGCTGTATCCAGCATATCTGCCCAGGAATGTTGTACGGTAGAAGCTTTCGTCGAAGGTTCACCACCACAAGGTGAACCTTCCGGAGCCTGCGATGTTGTAGACTGTGTATCCGCATCCATAAGAGATGTTCGCTGATCCGTTATTGTCGGTAAGTCACTAGTTGATGGACCATCGGTTTCCAGTGCCTATAAATAAAAACAAATTCAACTTCGAGGTAAAGGGCTTGAAAATAAACGATCACACAGCCAACAAAAAGTTGTGTAGATTCATTGAGCTAAACCAAATTTGAATTGAATTCAAATTTAAAATTGAAATTTGAATTTAATCAATAACAGTTGAATGAACATTGTGGGAGATATTGATCGACAAAATCTTTCTATTTCGTTTTCGCTTGTTCACCGCAACCTGTTAGACAAAGCTGCAAACCAAAAGTACCACATCAATTTTACCATACACATTGTCTAGTTTCCACTTTATCACTTAGAAAATAAATGACAGTAACATAATATAGACGATCAACAATACAATGTAGCATGCTCACCTCTTCGTTATTACGCTTTTCATCGGTTATCTTCGGTTCTCCCTCACTTAAAACACAAGAATTTGGAGATTCGACATCCTAAATATTAACGAATAGTTATAAGATTCATTGCCAACTAGTTTGAAATCAAATATCTAATAGAGATTAAAGACACAACATACCATCTCTAAACAGCGTGAATTTTCATCCTGCTGTTCGGGCACGTCCGCAGCATCTTTCTGTTTCTTGGAGATCTCTGGATCACTTTCCAAAGATTCCGCGGTTTCTTTATTCCGCTTACCAGTCTGAAATACTCCTTGAACTTTGCAAGAGTTATATTACTCATTGTACGTAAAAAAAAGTCGTTCTGAGGGTAAAACGTTGTTGATGTTACATGATTTGAAAACAATGATTGTCTCTCACATTATAGACCTTGTACAAGCAGACTCCTTAATTTGTTTCTCTACCAAAAATTCGATAAGAAACATTGGACATTATAACATTAAGGATCCATGTAATTACTTAACTCGTGAAACTTAAAATTCTTGATGATTTGTATGTCACAATGTTACAAGATAAAATCCATTCTTTTCTAAAAAAAAAGTGAATGAGTAAAAACATCTGTGCAGTACATTAATCGAAATGCTTGTAAGACCTACGTAACGTTTAAGAGAAAGAAATAACGACAAAAAAATCAATATTACCTCTTCAGTAGACCGTTTAACTGTGGGGTAGCTATACGTCACGAACCCATTTCTGTCACAGTTCAAAATGAGTACCTCACTAAAAATAGAACCTTCTGGAAACATTTCAAACGTTTTAATACAGGAATAAATTGTACCAAATCCAATCCAGGCAATAGGTAATGGTGAAATGTGTGATGTTAACGATCATTTCGTGTACCGTACGAGCCAGGTGAGGATAATTTCTTTCTAGTTGTCTCATAGTTCCAATGACAGTGATAAATTGAGCTGAAAGTAAAATCATGATTAAATGATAGAACACTTCTAAGATGTGCAAATCCAAAACTCACGCAGCTGATCTTCGGAAGGAAATTCCGGAGGTTGAGTATAAAGCAGATTGTCCGTTCGAAATTTGAACAAATGTACGAGAAGGAACTTTTTTACACTAGCCATGAACGGTTTGAAAACTGATGCCGGCAAAACAGTTAACGGATAGCGAGCCAAAAACATCCGCATATCCATATTTCGCATGGAACGTTTGTTCATCACTGGTGTCAGTCTAGAAATAAGGAATATTACAACTAGAAAATACCACATTAATTAATTGGGTTTAATGCTGATTTTCGCTCGCCAGATTAACCTCGCTGACGGGTGATTGCTAACGGCAGCGTTAGGTAGACAAGTAGCTAAGAGAAACACAGAGCAAGGGCCTCCGTGGTGCAGCGCGTAATACGCGAGTGCCCGGAAAGAGCAACTGTGGATTGATCTGGCCCGTGGTCCAAGTTTTGCGAATATATCAACACTGTGGTGACTGTAACTATATTTATAGCAAAGGGGAATTTATATAGAAATGTTGGCATTGTGAGTGGTGCTTTTTAAGTATGCTAAACTCACACTCTTGAAGGCAAATTCGCATTCATCCACGATAACACTTTGTCATTCTTCATCTTTGATTGCCTTCGTTTCATTATTTCCATGGCTTGATGTAACTGAAATTTAGACTCCAGACCAACACACATTCACGGTCCTCAGAGAAAGGAATGAATTCGACGACCATTTATTAAGAACGTAATATAGAATGTCCATTAATTAGGTTTCAAAATGGAAGGCTACTAGCTGCAACACTTTCACTGTCCAAGATACTATCTCGCAGTCCAGTGAAAGGAGGTGAAAACCTCTCCTCGGACAAACGATGTTACACGAATACTTGTAGTTAGAACAGGGGATTACTTCTTTGCGACTATTTTGCGGCTTCAGAGAGAAAAAAAAGTAAAGGCCAAATCGAAATTAACCTCGTTTCTACGTGGTTTCTAGGCACGACTATTCACAAAAATACTAAGCACTTACAACAGTAGTTTTCTCAGGCATTTCTGTCAGAACTTCGTAGACTGACACCCCGACAACGATCGCTGATAGTTCAGCCGGTGTACGAAGTTCCACCTAGACACAATTTCTGTATTACGTTGCTTTTATTAAACTAAACCAAGCACCATCATTCTTTAGTTACCGTCTATTCTTCTCTAAGTGTATTATTTGAAATACAACCATAACGATGCTGAGACATATGCGAAGCTCCGAACGGCTGATGTCTGCGGTAGGAAACAAACAAGCTATTACCATTTCTGGGGCTAACGCGTTCACTATCACACCATCTGAGTCCTTCGTTTTGCATTTCTCCCAGCTCTTTTATTGACCTATAGCTTCTCTGCCAGAAGCCTCATCCTCAACGCTGGACGTGAGAGTCTCCCAATGGTGAGTACCATTATAAAATAGACCACATCATAGTAAATGGAAGATTTTGCCTAACCGATGTCTCCGTTGGCTCAAAATTCTACACGGGATCAAACCACCGTCTTCTTCGTGCAAGATTCTATTTCTCGCGGAAAGGAGAAAAAGCCGCTAAAACTTCGAAACCGACTTTCCTTGAACCTCGGTGTGCATAATCAATATGTATTCTTTCTTTGATGACATGAATGACGATGACATCATGATGACATCATCCACATCGTGACGAATAACAAGCGTGGACCATCGACTCGGATCATCGGCTCTGATGAAGACGAAGACGTCGAAACGTTAGCCGGTAATAAATATTTTTATCAACCTCGTGTAAGCTCATCAAAAAAAGAATACATAGAGCCGCCAAATTCAAAAACCGAAGTCCGAGAACCACCACAAACTGGGACTTATTCACTCATTAGTCGGCTGCTGGGAAGATGCCGTTGTCGACAACATCGACGAGGAATATGATCGGCTCATTGAACATCTTCACGTTGGCGCCATGAAAGCTGAGAGCTCGAAGTTCACCAAGAGACGTCTGTCTCAAGAAACTCTTGAGCTAATACGCCAGTGTGGAATGGCACGAGCTGCGGGCAACCGCGAACTAACGTCCGAGCTTGCGAAACAGTGCAAACAGGCTATAAAAGATTTTAAAAAGAGAAGAGCAGCAGTAATGGTCGAAGCTGCAGAGGCTGGGAAAAGCATTCGCAAAGCCCGCCAAAGCTTCGCCAATTGCAAGACCAAGATGATTACACTCCGACGCCCAGACGGAACAATAACAGCGTCCAGGAAGGCAATGGAGAAAATCAACCACGATTACTACTCAGATCTCTTCGATAGCCACGTTCACTTCCCGTCTTATGAAATAAAAGAGGATGGATATGTTGCACCACCGGTTCTCCCTTCCGAAATCCGACATGCCATTTCGTCGGTGAAAAATCGAACAGCATCAGGTCCCGACATAATAAGATCAGAACATCTGAAGAACTATCCACCAGTTCTCGTAAACACACTGGCTCGGCTCTTCACATATTACCTGCCTGAATGCAAGGTCCCTACCCAGGGGAAGACCAGCAAGACCGTGTTGTTGTTCAAGAAGGGCGACCTACACGATATAGGCAGCTATCGCCCAATCTGCTTGCTGTCTGTCGTCTACAAACTTTTCACTCGAGTCATCCATCCTAAACAAGATTGACAGAGCACTGGACGAAGGGCAACCATTTGAGTCAGCAGGGTTTCGAAAAGGATTTAGTACGATGGACCACATTCACACGATAACAAGGCTCATTGAAGAAGTATCGGGAGAGTACTAAAGACCGCTCTGTCATACTTTCATCTGTTTACAGAAGGCCTTTGACACAATTGAGATAGAAGCAATCATGGAAGCCCCTGGTAGTCAAGGAGTGCCTACTGAGTACATAAAGATTCTTCGTAAGCTGAACAAAAATTTCACAACCAAGATTTCTCCATTCTACAACGATATTAACGTTGACGTCAAAAGAGGAGTTAGGCAGGGCGATACAATCTCGCCAAAATTATTTACAGCCACCCTCCAGAACGCCATGCGAACATTGAAAAGCGATAATATTGGAGTGAAAATCGATGGTCAGCAGATACATCACCTTCGCTTTGCTGATGATGTCGTTCTTATAACACCAGACATCAGCCAAGCGGAATGTATGCTTGCGGACTTTGATAAAGCGTGTGGAACGATTGGTCTTCGACTAAATCCCAAGAAAACGATGTTCATGAAGAACGGATTGGTTTCGTTTGCCCCATTCACGCTCAACGGAACGAATATCTCCAAATGCTCCAGTTACGTCTATCTAGGTCGGGAAATCAACGTGTTGAACGACTTAGCTCCAGAGCTGAGCGGAAGGAAACCAGCGGCTTGGAGAGCTTTCAAGAGCATCGAGGATGTAGTGAAGAGAACAAAGAACACCCAACTCTGCCCACCTTTTCCCCTCAACGGTTCTTCCTGCCCTAACGTATGCGCCAAAAACATGGTCTCTGTGCAAGCAGGATGAAAGATCACTCAGCGTTATCGAACGCGCAGTCGAAAGGACGATGCTAGGAGTATCCCGTTTCACACAAGTAAGGGATGGGATCCGAAGCTCTGACCTGCGTCAACGATCAAAAATCAAAGATGCCGTTCTATACGCCAAACAGTCGAAGATAAGGTGGGTCGGACACGTAATGCGTATGGATGATAACCGACAGACAAGAGCTGTGACTGGATTCCTCGGGATGTCAAACGTACTGCAGGAAGACCACAGACCCGATGGTCAGAGTTCTTCACGAAGAGCCTAGAAGAAATACATGATGCTCGACGAGTCTCTAAAGCGAGCAGAACCCACTGCGTTACTCTTGCCCGCGACAAGGAAAAATGGAGGATTTACTGGCGCCCGCTCGAGTCACTCCACTACCAACGGTACTACAGATGATACAGGGAATAGCTCCTGTGGCTATAAATCAGAAATGTTTCTCAACGAAAGATCGGAGCAATTAAACAAGGAAAACAACTCAAAAGACCGACTTTCTATAAACCTCGGCATAATTAGTTGATACTGGTTCATCAACCTCTACGAGTTTTATTAATAGCTCCTTCAATACCTTTGATACACGGCCACGAGATCTGTACTAAGTTCACGGCCAATATATTTGGAAGTGCTTACCTCTCGAATCAGTGAATGCTTTTTCGTGGCTGCAAATTCAACCAACGCGCCAAATGTTGGACCACGAAATTTCTCCAAGTCTTCTTCCGTGTACATGTCAAAATCTAAATTATCAATAATCATTAAAACTTCCTATCAGCAATTCCTAAACAATCATAAGCAATGAGAGGTGAAACAAAAAGAAGATTCAAAAATGCGTGAAAAACGTAACAGTGACCGTGCTCACACCGATGTCGCACTACCGTATAAATGGACTTCAAAAATGTTAGATTTCCATAATAGGGCAGTACTTAAACGAATTCGCTACTCTGTGGTTTCAAGTCATCGCCCACGTGTAGTATACATTGGTATAGTATAAACTGATTCCCACTCATTTTCGTTTCGTCACTTTGTTTTCGAGTGCAGGACTTTTTGCTGCATTACTGCAAATCGGTACGGGACATACAACACATGTTTTGCGAGGAGTTGGACGAAAAATGCCGTACTTTAGAACTTGAATGATGCTGAGATATTTGCAAAACTCCAGACCGCAGGTGTCTGGCGTGGGGATCGAACTCGGTACTACCCTTTCCGGAGGCTGACATGTTCACCACCACACCGTGCGGGTCCTTCGTTTCTCCCTGATTTGAGCTTCCCAGATCAGTCCCGCTGACGGCTGATTGCCGATGGCATTAATCGATAGAACTAGGTGAGAAATAGACGGAAAAGCTGTACTTTATGTTTTTCAAACTAACAATCATTTAATCTCCGCAGTATTAATACCTTCGAGGATTTTTAACTTAATACGAGGTTCATAAAGTTGCTTACTCGGGTAACGTCTCGACGTCTTCGTTTTCATCAGAGGCGATGGTTCGAAGCGGTGGTCCACAGTCCCTACTACTATGTACCCTATGCTTCGTATTTTACAAAAAATTGCCCTTCGTGCTGGCTTTTGTCAGCCTCTGCGAAAGACCGTTGCTGTTGAGAAGAGCAGGGAAAATATTTGCAGTGCCGAAACTCCGAAGATTCGACACGCACTGATGCCTTTTCGCTACGATAAGATGGTAAACCACTGAGAATACTTATGTATACATAATATTTACTGGATTACCGTCACTCTTAGCGAACAAGCTCCACGTCCACTTCAT
Source organism: Angiostrongylus cantonensis (assembly GCA_009735665.1). Lineage (NCBI taxonomy): Eukaryota > Metazoa > Nematoda > Chromadorea > Rhabditida > Metastrongylidae > Angiostrongylus > Angiostrongylus cantonensis. Next base: position 633,350 of record MQTX01000069.1, read on the forward strand.
GGGAGAACGAAAAGTTGCTCGTGAACATGCTATGTTCATGACAAAGCACTACGAACTACTTGTGGATACGCTCTGACAAAAAAAAGGTGAGTGAATGAGATCGCGTGAAAAGTTCAGTGCTTTTGTATCCTCTTTTTTACATGACCCATCTTTCACAACTACTGTGTGGATCCCAGCACTTCTTCTATCCGATTTGCTTCCACACAACTATCACCTACGAAGGTCTTCCAACTTTTACGTGCGCCTTGAGCTACTATTTGAGGATTTTACTTTAATAATGGATGTCATTGAATAGTGGTCGAGTCGATCCTGGAGTCCTGACATAGCCGGGCTAGACCTTTCCCACTTGGACTGCAGAGAGTATATTTTTCCCAGACTAGTTCGATACCGATTTCCCAACCCGAAGGGATGAAAGGCTTGGTGAGCTTGGACAAAGGATCGAACCATTACCGTATTCATGATGATCGGCGTCACTACCACTGTGCTCCTACCCTCATTTCGTATCCTTTGAGCTGGCGCAGCCTACAGGCATTTACTCATGTCCATGAACAAAGAGGACCCGCTGAAGTCATTCCATATAGATAATTAAGTGGATTAGAGGTGATAAGGATAACGACCACGACTTGTTACATCGTCATCGAGAGGTTGGCTGCGTTTAAACTTATGTTTTGTTGTTTATATTCAACTTAGCATCGTATGAAAGCCCATTAGTAGGACGATTAATTGAAACAATCGTTACTGGCACAAAGTTTTCCTTCCATCGGGAAATTCTGGTGACTACTTATAGCGAAAACTTGAAAGCGCCTTAGCAAATCTACGTTGGTGCCCCAGGAAAGAACGAATTACCTTGACGCGAAATAAATCTGCCTCGATACTCTGCACATTGGATTAAATCTCGGGTTGCCCAAGATGTCATATGAACCGGAACAAACGAATACGCCCATGTTAAGTAATGAATACTGCTTCATGCTGTGCATCCACCATCATCTTGGACGCTTACGTCAACGCTCTTTTTAAGTCCACAATTCGCACTAAATTCCATCTGATCAACCTACAAGAGACAAAGAGCGAGTAGTCTCATGTACGTCAATCGAAGGACGAGACTCTTGTTCTTCTCTGAGAGAAGAGACCTTCAAGAAATGTTCGCTTCTTCTGCCTCTTCTTGCAATGTGAATTTTTCTAGCCGTCGAACAGACTCGAATTGAGTGAAGTGGAAGGGATCGTATAGCGAAGTAATGATGCTGGGTATGTTCTATTCAGAAACGACAAAATAAGGAATTCATTTAGCTGACCACAAAGCTGCCTATACGTACTAATACAAAAGACAGACAAGTCGCTAGTAAGGTGAAGAACCAAAGTCGTTGCTCTCGAAATGCGAACCATTGCAGTCCCATTGCTGACTCGTGAAAATCAAGAGCATGAACTAAAAGACAAAGGATGAAGCTCTCGGCGTTGATCAATCCGTGAGGATGCACCATGCATTTGGCTTCATTATCGTTGGAGGTGATTGAATGCATATCTGGCCTTTACAATAACTCGCGGTGGCCTGCCGATGTATCGAGCCAGTGCTGCTATCCTCCCAGACAAGTCTGGTACCAATTTGCCGACCCCGGAGGGATGGAAGGCTTGGTGGGATATGGGCGCATTCGCAGTGGCGCCTCCAACCACTGCGCCACCTTTTTTTAGGGGCTAAAGATATCCATTACTATCCTTTAAAATAAACACTTGAGTGCGAATATTCTGTGAAGACCGAGTCCCCACTATCGTAACATCACTCTTCGATGATTTTAAATTTCAAGGTACCTTAAAAGAATGCCCCTATGAGTTGAACTTCGGTGTACAGCAGAGGCAGCTTTGTCAACGCTCTTAATATCGGGTAATTTATTTCCTGATTCTGGTCCCTCGCAGTGAAATCAACTTGTCCGCAAAAGTTTTTTTTCACTTTTTCTTTTGTAAATTATCATTTGTGAAGGGTCCTCCCAACGGTTTACCGCCTCATCGTTGCTTACAGCGGCGACATTCATACCCTCACCAGGGCCTCCTAAGCTGAGAAGGAATTCGGTTTTTCCATCAGGAAGCCCAGCTAAGAGTAAACCAATACCATATCAAACTAGTCGCATGGTGGCAAATCTCCCTCTGATCCACAAGGTCTGCGACTGCTTGTGGTGGTGGAGTCCTCAGGCAGACTTTGGCCAGGCTGACCTCGGGAGTCCGGAGAACCACTATGGCTAAACCAGCAAAATTCCGAAATAATGGAGATCATGCAGGAGGCCGCACAACTAATGACGAGCCACGCAGGTATCCAATTAATAGGTTTTCATAGGCCCAAGCTTCTTAAATATATATCGAACAAGTTATCGATTGAATAATTGTAAAAGAAATCTCCGTGTGGAAATATAGACCACTAAAAAAAAGAATAGAGACCTTAAGCAGTACAGGTTCCTGCATGTGGAAAGGGACTGGTAGATGGTCGGAAGTAGCGCCTTTAAGCCAGTGCAATACTGAACTACGTTCAGCTTTTATGCACTACCTATTCTTTTTTATAGCAGAGTATTATGTGAAGTACAACCACAACAATGATGAGGTATGAGCGAAACCCGGTGCTGCAGTTGTGCTTCAAACCCTTCGGTTACCGGGTTCGAAACCCAACTGAGGTTATGAGTTTTGTTCATATCTCACCATGCTTGTCGTAGTGTTGAAATAATATATGATTTCTACAACTAATGAAATCAGATGTACCGCATCAACGTGTTCAAATCCTAACGCAGCTTGAGATAGTGATGATTTCGTGCTCAGCTCGACGCCAAATGAAGTAGGAAACGGCTCACATCCGTCCAGTGGTTTTGGCATAGAGCACGTTTACCACGCATTAGCACGATCTGTTCCATATTTCTGCTTCTTCATACTTGTCAATTCGTAATGTTCGTCAGCAACTTCATTGTCATTTTTGACATTCCCGCAATGTTCCCGATCAAAAGATGTTAGATTTTTCACAATCCATGTCCCATTTCTTATTCAGCTCTAATACGAAGGAGTTTTGTGAAAAAACGCCGTCTGAACTAATCAACCCTTCGGATTTGAGACTCATTGTAGCGATATCTATTTTTCCCTCATGTATTTCTCTGCGTGGTACTGGATTGAATATTTTAGGAGCCTGTGGAAAAGAAATTTTAAATCGTTTTTCTAAGTGGAACAATACCATGGGTTCAAAAACACCATTTCATTTATTTATTGTCGCATAAAAGCCTTTGAGAACTGCCAGTTAATAAACGGATAGGGTCAAACAGGGAATGTCTTAAAGTGAACAACTTAAAAAGTGCAAATGCCGTGGAAAGAAGTAAAAGGAAAGGACGGTCACTATGAAGAATATTGGGAAAAGTTTTAGGATTGGTTGAACGACATTTGTTTGACAGGCACCTCCAGTTGTTTCCATTTCGGTAAGAAGCACATTGGAGCTCATTCACTGCAAGAAATGATCCATTGCAATTTCAAGATCATCTTTCAAATGCTGTTACGTTAGGCCTTTTTCGTTGGTTATTCTGAAAAGCTTCTATCGATTGAATAACATTTGAGAGCCGTTTTGATAACCAAGTTCACTCATCGAAAGGTCTGAATGGTGCTTTACAGCAACTTCAAAGTTACAGATGTCTCCTTCCATCTAAATGTCGGTAGGTACCACAACATCTGTATTTTGTCGTGATCTTCGAATTTGATTCTGGAGTATTTCTACATGCATTCCACGAGTTTCCAAATCGTATGCCTTCCTTTAAGCACCTTCCATTTGTGGTAGATCGTTGTCTGTTTCTCGCACATCTAACCTAAAGTTACCCCATATTCAGCCATGGGTTGTTTTCTTCACTATTTAGATTGATGAGTTACGGTTTCATCCTTTCCACTGTAAAAGTAAGGTTGAAGTATTGCTGGGTCCTGTCTTGAGTAGCATATAACATCAACGTTTCAATCATCAGTGATCCTGGTATGTAGTGGTATACGTACTCGTTGACATATTCCTTTTCTTTTGTGTCTTGTTCTATTATCTATTGTCATTTTAGGTAATGGATTTAAAAGACATAAAGGGTTTCCTTTACGGATGGCTAGGAAAACAGAAGATTGGTGCTCCACAGTATACAATTAACGCCGTAACTCGTGGTGGGACCCAGAGATTCAAGTGTGAACTACGTGTACCTGGACATAACTACGTGGGACTGGGTAACTCGCTCAATAAGAAGGTCAGAGTTTCTTATCCAAGCTGTCTGTTTAAGTGAAGAATGGATAACTGACGTTGCAGTGTGCCAAAAGTGATCGTATTTCGAGAACTGATAGATGACATCAACGTTTACTAGTGTACTTTATCGCTAAATTGTTCTTTTTGATGAAGTTTCGAAAACATTTGTTTTCTGAAGTTGACTAATTTAGATTGGCTTATCCCATAGGAATGGTTTTCAGGATGCAGGAACAAATGCAGCCTTGGACTTTTGCAATTACCTCGTACGTCAAGGTCTGCTCAAATCATCGGATATTCCAGCTCTTGAAGTGCGTTTTGTTCCCTATTACTAGGCCTATTGTCATTGGTAGGTCTTGCGTTAACTACATATCCTGAATTTTGACTTTGTTTTTAGGCGTCTTCTTTGCAAGCGACTACTGTTACAACTGCTGATGACTCCAATCGTGGTTCATTTTTCATGGCTGGAGGGTCAGAAGAAGCTAAATGTGAAGAAAAGTATGCGGTTGGTGAAATTTTATGGGAGAAATTTTTTTTCATTCTTTAGTTTCTGTGATAAAGCTATTCGATTTTATTTCTTTATCATCACAGTCATCGGAAACTCTCCCAATGAACGATTGGTTCGATCAGACATCAGAAATTACTTGTCCGATGGTTTTAGATTACAAGAGGAACGTGGACAGCCTCACACCTTGTGGGAATCGCTTTTTGGCCAACGAGTCGTTGACAGTTCGACGTGCTCCGCTCTGAGAATTGGATATAATCATCGGGTTGTCTTTTCGGAAAGAGTTCGAACGTTTCTGCTGACGGCAATCCAAACAACCTTTTCCGTACTTCCATTCAGTTCCTGTAAACTGGGCGTACATATATAATTCTCAAGCCTTGAAGCGCACCTCAACGTTAGGGATCTAAGTCAATTCGGTGCGCCAAATACAAGTAAAACATTTTGCAAACCCGCTAGTATCACAGAGTGGTCGCCTTTGCTACGCCATTCTCCGGCCGTCCGAACTGTTTATCATGTGTTGCGGTACCTCGTAGCACCGTGGCTTACGAACTCGGGATCCTGTGCAAGATAAAGATTCTTGGTTATTTTTGTCATATGCGCTCAGTAGTTCCTTAGGTATAGAGGTTTCGTGTGAACCCTCTAGTTTTCAGGGAGGCGGTTCAGCAGGATGGAAAAGAGCTCCTCCATCGGCTCATGACCAGTATGTCACGCAGAAAGCTGAAGAAATCGCTCAGGTAATGGGCTATCGGCGTAATCCTTTCTTTATGGATAATGATGCTAGCAATGTGCATACCTAGATCCCGCATTTATTAGTTGTTTTTCTGCCTTCTTCACACTTTCTCATTAGATGATCTTGTTAAATAATCGTATACCCGTAAATTTGTAGCTACCTAAGCAACGAATACGTAGCACGTGACATATTTCCTTCATTAATTGTTGTAATCATTATAAAGAATGTTTTGTTTAATGTTTGTTTTCTCATTTTTAGTCTGAGAGTGTGGATCTGAAAGCCGAAATTCATGGTGGTTGGACTATGGATAACAGTAAAAAGGCACTTAATGAGTTTCTGCAGAAATTGCGTCTACCACCTATTGGGTATAACACGCAACTAAAAGAGGCTAACAATTGCAGGTGAGCTTCTTGCAAGTCAAAATTGGATTAGCAGGCTTTAAGGTGTTTGGTGCAGCTTTTCTGTACCTAAATTGCTCTTCTAGTACGAGATACTGGTGTAATATGTTCTCCCTATGTTCAGCATTACAATGTAGTTGCTACTAATGTATAACTTTAATTTTATAATGCCAGTGTTCTCTATTTCGATTTATCGCGGTCATGGTAGGGAAGGGGAGAGGGGATTTGGAGTGAGCCTATTCTGTTTCTTGTTGATAAAACATTTGGTCAGTATTAATCTTTAATCTTCATTTTCCCGCGGGACTTAACAGTTGAATTCACTCATTTTGCGTGATCACTGGGTTTTTCTACCCTCGGGAAGACAAATGTTCTTGTTACCTTCTGATATTGGGTATTTGTTTCGTCAGTTTGGTGCATAGAAAATTAAGGATTTTTAGGACATATGTTGCTGAAGCATCTATCTATCTTCCGTCGCTGCGTAAACGTAGGTTTTACGGGTTTGAAATTGGTTTTCGCTCCATGCGTCTTTGATTATTCAGTAATTCTTGTTTTGTCACCTTTTTGTTACTCTTCGAGTCGATTGTTGAAGAAATTTATTCAATCTTCTCCATTAGAATAGAGTAATTTAGTAAAAAACTACTTTGTTGTAGAAATATTTGGGCGAGGTCAAGGTTCTTCAAAAAAGGTGGCCGAGGCTGGCTGCTCTACGACTATTGTTCGACAACTGTTCCATTTGAGAATGTTATCTGAATTTAAGGGTGAGCGGAAAAAGTCGGCTGTTACAATGGTAAGGGCTAGATATTGTATTAGTGGATTCGACGACAATTCGTCGTATTTCAAGCTTCCGGAAATTCCTATCTTGATTCCACCTTCTTTGGCCGAACGTGTGAAAAAGCACGTGCTTAATTCGGGTGTAACACCGGTTTCTTTCACAGAAGAGGACAATCCTACACAAGAAAGACCAAAATCTCTGCTGACAAACTGTAAATTGGATCAGTTCCCTGACTCAAAGGTTTGTCCACTTCATCGTTGCTATGCATACTGGTGAAATTGTTGTTAGATTTTAGGCAGCGCCACCCGGAAATATTTCATGGGCCCCTCCAATGCAGAATTGGAACGCATGGCGTGCTAGCAATATCGATGAGCCTCCACTAGCCTTTGTAAGTCTTTTTTGAGTTCTTAAAGTTCAACATACGACAATGTCGCTGAATCTCATTGCTGTTTCATGATATGTGGCAAGTTAAGCATGCATCTACGTAATTCGAGTTTAACGGTTTCTTATTTTCGATTTTGTGATTTATTGTTTCCTTTACCAACGACGAATTGATCAAAATAACGACCACACGTTAACGGCAATGTTTTGCCTTTCAACTTTAAATACACTCATCTTAGGTCATAATGAACTCTATCAACTGAAATAACATCATAAGATTTACAATCACAGTAATGCTATGATAGTTGCGAAACTCTTACTCCACTCCTGATTCTAAGCCATGTTGGATCCTTCCTGGGATTAACCTATTTTCCACTGCACCATCGAGGCTCATTTGGTTTCATCAGCAATCATCCCTCAACGGGAATAATCTGAGGAGCACAAATGAGCATTGAACCCAGTTAAGCTGAGACTACAGTCGAAATTACAGTAAATAACTTCTTATTTTTTTTAAGCTGTAAAATTGTAGTAGGCATTTAGGCAGCAAGGGCGTCGTAGTGCAGTAGGTAACAGGTGAGCCAACAGAAATAGTAATCAAGGGTTCAAATTTGCCCTGGGATATGAGTTCTGCAAATATCTCAGTATCATCGGGATGATATTTTTCCACAAAGTGCAGCTTGCTCGTCACAATAAAATGCTGGGCTTCTGAAGGCGGAGAGTTTTTTCTGGTCTCCAGGCATTGATGTCTCCAATGGGGAAGCGAAAAGTCAAGCGGAAGTTCGTCCGTTAAAAAATATAATGCTTTCATCGATGTTGACAGCTTATGACTAATTTTCGTTTATTTTTTACGAGACTTGAAGCGAAAATGTTAAAGCAACATCAACGTTAAGAAATAGTAGTTATGTCTGGTGAGAAGAAGGTAATTCTTTTCTACAAATGCTTGGAGTTCTCAGATGGAGGAATCCTTTGTTGGGTTTGATGATTAACACAGCTTTTCTTACTATGCATACTCATTTTTTTCATTCTAGTTTCATACTTAGTTGAAAAGTGTCTGTAGGGGAGGTAATGAATGGCCGGAACACAAACTAATTCCATAGGCTGTTATTGAAATTCAAATGTGTACATCCTACCAACTGTTTAACGATTCATTTCTCCAGCAGGTTCTCCGAAGCTGATAAGGAGTCCGACGTTTCAATCAGAAACCACAGCTAAGTAAAGTAAAACAATACCAGAATCCACCATCGTCTTGGTATCAATCTAGTCGCGTAGCAGTAGATCTCCCTATGATCCATAAGGAGGGCGACTTCCTGTGGTGGTGACGATTTTGGAGCAGACTTTGGCTGGGCTGTCCTCGGGACTCCAGGAACCACAATGGCTGATCCAGCAAATCTTCAGAGAATGGAAATAGTGCTAGGACCTGCACAACCAGTGAAGTCTCAGTGTCCAAATACATGTGTACATAAATAATTCATATATTCATATATATTATATATCAACGAGCAGTGAGGCAAAACTTTTCTTTTCTTCTGGGTGATTGCTGATGGCAAAAGATCGATAGAACTAGCTGAGGTACAGGCGAAACGAAGGACCCGCAAAGTGTGGTGGTGAACGCGTTAGCCTTCGGAAATGGTAATAGCGCGTTTGTTCCTCACTGCAGACATCTGTGGTCCGGAGTTTTGCAAATATTTCAGCACCACTATGGTTGTTTCACAAACAATACCGTACCGCGAAAACTTGTAAAAGGTAGTAAATAAAAAGTGAATATTATATACACATATATCACCTGTGTTAGCGCTATATAAGCAGCAACACTGGCTCGTCAATGCCACCACGAATTATTGTATAAGCTAGATATACATTCAGCCACTTCAAACGATGCTTGGTGAAATCGAGTGCATGGCGCATCCCTCAGAGGTTGCTCATCACCAAGAGCTTTATGTTTTGCGTATACATATATATATATATA
>MQTX01000069.1:646944-790832 GCA_009735665.1 Angiostrongylus cantonensis
TACATTATATATGTATGTTTAATACAAAGTATTTCCTAGCTCAGTACTGAACCTACAAATGTTACTGAAAGTATTTCTTAGGGAACAATTTTTGATGAGTAAGAAATGAGAATTCTGGATCCTGCAGCGTAGTTGTACATTGTATCATAATTGTCCGGCACACCACATTCAGGCTATCCTAACTGACATCGCAACTCGTGGTGAGGCCGGGTCAGTTTTGGTGTTCCTGCCAGGCTGGAATGAGATCATGCTCGTCATGAATTTTCTCAATAACCACCCCGAATTTTGTAAGTCCTAGTACTTTTCTGCCTGCAGAAATTTTATTTTGTGTTATCTTTTATTTTAGGTTATCGTGTTTATTTTTTAGCAAATCAATCGAAATATGTTATTCTTCCCCTTCATTCACAACTTACCGGCGCAGAACAGCGTAAGGTTTTCGATCACTATGGTGATCGTATGAGAAAGGTAATGAATTACGTTTTGCTTATACAGATACCTTTTACGTTTGATCTTTAATAGTCCTACGCTTTTTCAGATCATTCTATCTACAAATATAGCTGAAACAAGCATCACCATTGATGATGTGGTGTTTGTGATTGATTCGTGCAAGTGGGTGTTTATGTTACTTACCACTTTTTTACTCTATTTTGTATGATCTGTCTTCACTTCTACTGTACGAATCCCAGCACTTCTCATTTCCGTGGTCAATGGATGTTTCCTTGCATCCACTGGCCACGGAGATCTTCCAGTTTTTTTAACATGTGGTTTCCGTTGCTGCTTGAAAATTTTTCATTTCATCTTGAATGTGGAATGCTGGTCGAGCAATTCTCTCTGGAGACCTGAGATAATCGGGCTGGAGCGTTCACAATCAGAATGCAGGGTATTTTTTCCCTAGACAAATCCTTTACCAATTCCCCCACCCCGGAGGGATGAGAGACCTGGTTGGACCGAGCGGAATCGGGGTAGCACCATGCTCATGTTGACGGAAATCACTAAAACTGTGCTATGCGCTCCCTTATATTTGCCATTAATGGTCACAAACTGGATTTTGGTGTTTTCGGATTTTCTTCTAAGCGTCTTTATTAAATACGGTGTTTTATGGGAAGGTGAAGTATTTAAGACATTATACTTCGTCAAACTCTTCATATTTTATATCAAATTGTTTATTGTTCTCTAATTGGTTTTGTAATTATAACTGTTATATTGTGGTTGGCGGCTTAACAAGAGGTGGTTTAAGATGTGACTAATAGTTTGGGAGGTATTTCATATGCAGTCATTTCTCTAAACTTTTAAAGACCTGCCGATCTCCGCTCTCCAGGTGAATCCCGCTGACGGGTGATTGCTGATGGCAGCATTAGATAGAAAACTAGCTGAGAGAAACGCAGAGCAAGAGACTGTGTGGTGCAGTGTGTGATGTGCAAGCCCCTGGAAAAGGAAATCGTGACTTGAGCTGGCCGGGGGTCAAAGTTTTCCGAATATCTCAATATCGTGTGGTTGTAATTCACATCACATCCTGCCATAAAAAATTGTAGTAGACAGAAAATAAAAGATTATTTAAAGAACTCATGCTTGGCATGTTCGTCAGGGTAAAAGAAAGGATGTACACGTCGAACAATAACATGGTTCATTTTGCGACAGTGTGGGCATCGCGCACCAACTTGGCACAAAGACGTGGTCGTGCTGGTCGTGTGAGACCAGGTTTTGCTTTCCATTTGTGCAGTAAGGCTCGATTTGATGCGTAAGTGTTCCGGATTTTCAGGGCTTTTGCCTTTATTCTTAACCACAGTCGCATTATTTGAACATACTCAATCATTTTGGTGCTCATATGATTTAGTATATATCAATATTCGGAGAAACTCACAGGCTCGAGCAGCATCGAACTGCTGAAATTCTACGTACACCACTACACGAAGTAGCACTAACTATCAAACTGCTGCGTCTAGGAAGTGTTGGTGACTTTCTTGAAAAAGCTCTTGAAGCGCCACCTTATGACATGATAGTCGAAAGTGAGACAATGCTGCAAAGTAAGTTTTAATAGTAGGCCTCAAAATTGCTGTTAACCATCTATTTTTATTTAGGCATTGGAGCTCTTGACCGCCACCTAGAACTTACCAGCCTAGGTCAAATTCTAGCTCGACTTCCCATAGAACCAATGATTGGAAGAACAATAGTCATGGGGGTCGCTCTGGGGTAGGTAATTTTCTTAGGCACATACAATTTTTTGACTTAGGAATAAGTCAGTTCAATTTATAGTCGTGACATTCAATGCGGCTTTTCCAGTATTGGTTCTTTGTTGTGCGACATTGCTGCTGCATCATCCTTTTCATCACCTTTTGTACCTCGTGAGCGGTCACACACGCGACTAAGTTCGTCTCAGCGCGCGTACGCAGGCGATCGATGGTCGGACCACATAGCTTTGGTTGGTGATGGTTGTTTAGAGGGGATTTTTTTAAAAAAACTCTTACTTGTAGGCGGTGTTGGCCACCATTATATTATTTAGTGAAGAAATGATGTATATAAAGGTGCTGCCTGAAGAACTTTCCTTTTCGAGCTCAAAAGACGTTATTTACATCTACTTTGCCGATGGCTAACGTTTCGGCTCTTCATTTTGTTCAGACCCGTTTTACTTTTTTTTTGTTAAATGAGGTTGAGATCACCAGTATGTTGTTCACCTATCGAGTGTATCATAATTTAGTAAGTAATATGTGACGCTTCTCCCAATGGTTTACCGCCTCATCAAGGCTGGGAGGTGTTCCTGAGTGTCGAACCGCGATGTATAGCGAGGGGATTCATCTCCCTGGCAGGGTCTCCCAAGGCTGAGAAAGAGTCCGGCGTTTCCATGAGGAAGCCTAGCTAAGAGTAAACCAATACCAGGATACATCACCGTCCTAGTATCAAGGTCTCATAGTGGCAAATCTCTCTGATCCACAAGGACTGCTACTGCTTGTGGTGATGAAGACCTGGGGCAGACCTTGGGATTCCAGGGAACCACAATGGCTTAAGCAGCAAATCTCTGAAAAGTGAGGATTATACTGGTGCCCGCTTAACCAGTGAGGACGGGCCGTTCAAGTATCAAGTAAGTATATATGGGGCTACAATGAAAAAGGGTAATATTTATTTATATGATTTTATAAACTGTCTTTAGCTGATGCGAGGTTGGTATACGTCTTCGTTGTTTGGTGTTGTTGGTCCATGGCTGACGTTTCGGCGACTTCATCTTCCTAGGAGTCGTAGTCCCACTCGTAACATCACGGCTCTGAGGGAAGCGAAATCACCGAAACAGCCATCGAACAACAACAACGACAACGGCAACAAAGACCTATACCATCCCCGCATCAGCTAAAGAAGACCGGTTAATAAGATCATATAAATAAATATATCAACTATCTATGCCGAGGTTTATAGAAAGTCGGTCTTTTGAGTTATTAAAAAAGGATAAAGAACAAAGCTCTCGGCGTTGATCAAACTGCGTGGGATGCGCCATATATTTGACTTCATCAAGCATCGTTTGGAGGCTAGTGAATTGATAACTGGCCTTTACAATAACTCGCGGTTGCCTACCGATGTATCGAGCCAGTGCTGCTATCCTCCCCGACAAGTCTGGTACCAATTTACAGACCTCGGTGGGATGGAAGGCTTGGTCGGGACATGGGCGCGGGGATCGATTCCACGTGTGTGTCGCAGTGGTACCTCCAGCCACTGTGCCACACGCTCTCGAATGGGTGAGATATCTATTACTTATTGTTACTTATATTATATGTCATGAAATCTCAAGAAAACGACGTTCATTAGAAACGAATTTGTTTCTAATACCCGATTTACGCTCAATGGAATGAAAATTTGCGAGTGCTTCAGTTGCGGAAGTCTGGGTTGTGAAGTCAACAAGGCACACCATTTAGTTTCAGAGTTGAACAGGAGGAAACGAGCGACTTGCGGAGCTTTCGGAAACAACGAGGATGTAGTTACGCGAACTGGGAGCAGCCGACTCTGCTCCACATTTTCAATTCCACGATGCTTCCCGTCTTAATGTACGCCTCCTAAACCTGGTTGCTACTTAAGTAGAATAAATGGTCACTCACTGCTTGAAACAGTGGAGAGGACAATGCTGCGAGAATGCCGTATCACGCAATTGAAGAAAGGAATACGGTTTTACCATCTACATGAACGATCAAAGATCAGTGGCGCCTTATAAATGCCACATTGTCGAAAATCAGCTGAGTCCGACACTTGATACATTTGAACGACAGCCGATGAATAAAAGAGTTAGCGACTAGATTCCTCGAGACATTAAGGGCATGATAGGAATGCGACTGATTCAATAGATAGAGCTCTTTACGAAGACTCTAGAAGGAAGATATGATGCCTAACGAGTCCCCAACGCAAGTAGAAAAGTCACTATTCTACTCTTACGTGCGGCAGAGATAAATGAAAAATCTACTGACCTTCGCTTGTATCATTCAACAAGGGATGGGACCACAACTGATACACTTTCCTGCTGCAAATTTATGCGGACTATTCTTTGCTAATATCGGTGACAACAGTAGAAATGAGGGGCTTATACTAATAGAGTGATATCCTCTTAAGCACGTGGAACCAGCTAAGTGATTCTGATGCACAGTGAGGACTAATAAAAAGTATGAGTATAGAGCATTAATGGTGACAACACTTTGTAGACGTGTTGAAGACTCTACAGGATTCTGTCCAATCATTATGGAAACGGCTACTTTTACTGTCAACTAAACACAACCGAATAGTTGTAAGCTACTGGAGTTCGTAACCGAAGTTTTAGATTGCGGTCAACCATGATTTTCAACAAGCATCAGAGGTGGGCAGTCATGCAGAAACATCATTGTGTAATTGTGTTTCATTGAGTCAGACGATCCTGAAAATGACCGCGTGAGTCATGTTTTAACTTTTTTCCGGTTATTGTTAAATTTGTTTTCATTACCATGTGTTTTCTCTTTGGTTAATGTATACACTCTATATAAGTAGTTGTTATCATGTTCTGTAGCATTGCTTGAACAGTCACTATTGTCTCCATTTCATTACATTGAACATCAGAGGTGCCAAACGTCAACTGATCGACGTGCTGACTAATCAGTGTGGCTTCGAAGGTGAATTATTTACTGATTGGATGTCTGCATCAGAAAGTGACTACGATCTGTTATTATCGCTACTTATTGCTGCTTACTACCCAAATATCTGCTACTATCGAGGGAAGAGAAAGGTGCTTGTGTTTTTTTTTTATATCTTTACTAACTTTGTGTGAGGAAAGTTGATATCAATTATAATTTCATTTAATTTGCCGTTTAAATGATGTGCTCTTTAAACTCCACATAAATCACTGAATCGTTAGTATTGAACCACTTCGTTTGTAATACTAACACTTTCATTATATTTGCTAAGAATTGTCAAAATCTTGCATGGGAATAAATTTATTTTTAAATTCCTTGCTTTCCAATAGCTTCCTTGGACTAGATCCCCTGCTGTGGCCCACGTAATGAGCAGCAATTTTTTAAAACAGCTGTTATTAGAGATCTGATCGTAATGCTGAGAGTCTGGTGCTCTTTTTTCGACAACTGATGATAATTTATCGCTAACTAGACTTTTCAAGGAGTTAAGAATCTCATAGTTTTATCCTTTGTTCAAGGCAGCTGTTTTTGCACTACATGAGTAGAGATCAGTTCATTTCGGATTCTGTGTATCATACAAGAGCAGTAATAACCTACTTTATATTATACACCTCATCACTTCAAATATCTTCAATCAAATCTTTCACCTAGTTTGTCTTTTTTATCAAGTTTACTTTTAGCTTATTAGTTTAGTTCCTCATATCACTAGATTATTAGTTTTTTTTCTGTTAATCCCATATTAGCTTGTCAATTAAAGAATGCATTTTTATTTATCTAAGGTGTATACTCTGGAACAAGCCTCTGCACTCGTCAGCAAAAGTTCTGTTCTGACGCCATTTCAAGGCGATAACTTTGAATTACCTTCTCCGCTGATTGTGTTCTCAGAGAAGGTGGGTCCTACATTTTTGAATCGAGATTTTTTCCTATTATTACTTCTTGCCCCATTGCAAGGCGTTTTTTTTCTAAGAAGCGTTTGTCACATACCTTTTCTGATACTACTCTTTTTACCAAGTCTGCAGAGTTGGATCTTAGTAACATAAAGATAGCAGATTCTGTTGAGCTACGAGGTGAGGAATGGAAGGCACTTTTTTAAAATGAAATATTTAGCATGGTGAACGACTTGAACAAAAGCACGTTAGTTTTTCGTCACTGAGTTTTTTTTTGGAGGTTAAAAACTGGTAGTTTCCATATTTCTGGCTTACAAAAGTATTTTTAGTCCTCTTCGCCCAATGCAATTAAAACTTATTGCCGTCTAAAATTGATTAACAGGGACGCTACCGTTTTTTTTTTCATTGCTTGTTAATGTTATTATCTTGCAGCTTCGTACCCGTGTCATCTCGTGCAAGCAGTTATCAGTAATTTCGGGAGTACAACTGCTTTTGTTTGGCTGTCGCAAAATTGAATGTGTTGGTAAAGACTTGATTAGGATGGACGACATGTAAATATTTTACTAATCAGAAAAATTGTTTTCTGAACGTATATTACTGCTTGTACTGTCTGAACTCCTTTTGCAGACTATCTCATCTTCGTGATTCGTTTCAGGATCACACTTAAAATGGATGTATCTGTTGCCGCATCGATTGTAGCCCTGCGTCCATGTATTGAAGCGATGCTGGTTAGAAGTTGTTTGAATCCAGAATCGCTTATGGCAGCTAGTGAACAAGGTTTGTGATAGCGGGAGGTGTGTAGAATTTTCTAACCATTTCAACAGTAGATGTATTAATTTGTAGTTGAAATTTCGTACCATATCTAGATTTTGTGTTCTATAGTTTTCTTTTCGCGCTGACGTTTAGATGTTATCGTAGGTTGATCTACTTCTTTTCAGATCGGGAATTATGCTCATTACTACGAGAGTTGTCATCACGTAGATTCTACGCAAGTGGTGGGCCGATGAAGGATGATCTGTTGACAGATGCGGCTTTGGTAGTTATTAAGTCTTTTCCTTTCTTGCTCTTTTTATGCTATTTTGAGATGTAGTGTTTTTGGCACTTAGGATCCGAACTACGATTTCCACTCACAATATGCGAAAATAACTGCCGCATTCAACGCACTAAAAACTTTATGAATAGGAGTAGAAACCACTCGAACCTTCTCTATTAATATGGAAGATCTCTTGCCTTCCTGATGTGAAATCCTGGTTTTATGGATTCCAGAAATCGTTCTTTCGTCAGTTTCTTTTTCATAGGACTCGTACTTTTAAAATGATGTCAACGTTACATGCAAAATTTCGTCCATTAGGAAAGGATGATGTTCTTACATGCGTTGTTGACGTCTAACATTTGTGGTTGTCGGGATTTCACTTGAAACGTTTAAAATTTAAATTTCATTTCCATTTTTTTTGTTGGAAAGTTTTTTCCCAAAAAAGTTTCGAAAAAATCAAATACTGCAAAGAAGCTTAAGTAGGCTGATGAAAGGCTCTTCTATAATCCAGTAGGGTTCCCAACTCGTCAATTGTTCTGCTTATCGAAATAATATCAGCAGTTTGCGAAAAAACAACAGTTTTGGACCTGTTAGGAAAACTGTTAACTTGCTAAATTTTCCTAAATTCTTCTCTTAAACTAAATTTTTAGTTTTTTTAATTCTTAAACTAAATTCCATTACCGTGTTCATGTGAGAAGTTTCAATGAATATGGTCCTTTCATAGGCTCGGCCCGTAACAGCTCGGAGGGAACGTGGAGGTCGTTTTGGAATGAGAGGTACATTCTTTTTTTATTCATTAACTGTTTCATGCGTAAAAATGTGTTTGGTAAATCGATGGCTAGAGAGTGATGTTGCATCATCCGCTCTTTGTTCTTGTTGATATTCCATTGAAAGGCAAAATGTATTATAAAGAAAAATAAGGTATTGTGAAAAATTTTATAACAAGCTATGGTTTAAAAAAGGAATTATTTTCTAAAATTAGGCCAATTTGTTTTATTTTTTTTAAATTTTTGCGCTTTTTCACCTTTGTGTCCTATCCTGTTGTTAATATCTGTTGATACACGTGGGTTCCAATAACGAGTGCGTTTTTTCTCCCACACACTAGAGTTGATCAGCGTTTCTGTGAACTCGAAACACAAGAAGAGTCATATTTTTCGGTTAGAGTAGACCTTCGAACTTCGACTTCCAGGTTGAAGCCCTCAACTTTACACGCGTAATATCCTGCCTGTGAAAGTCAATTTCTAACGTCTTTTGTTCAAAAGTTGATGTTAGCACGCAAGATTTGTCCATTTCATTTGGTTCTCGGTCTGATTGCTTGTGCTACGCCCTTGATTGTTGGATTCGAAACGACGCATTCTCTCTTACTTGCATTCACTTTTTTGTCATTGCCTGGCCGCTTTTCTCAGCTCCTCTTGACGCTCATCTCCTCCGGCGCGATATAGTGATTGTGTCACTGATCTTGATTTTGCTACCTGGATGCATATTTATGGAGCATTCCAAACTATTTATTCTGCTGTGCGCGAATATGACATTAGGAATGGATCTATTCAGCACAGCTGGAGTATATGTATAGTATATGTACCGATCAACGGCTTTCACTCTTGTGTCTCTCATTGTCGTCTTCGATCCATACAAACCAACACAAGATGTCTAGTTTGAAAAATGCGTCAGAAATCCTAACACTTCTTTCATTCAGTTCGTTTCCTTGCATCCATAATCGTGATGTTCTTCGAATTCCTGCATACCCGTCCACACAGGCCGCTTGAAGATCGTTTTTTGTCTTCTTTATGAATGTCTTTGGATTTTTATTAGGTCGATTTTCCCAAGCATTTTAAGATAGCTATGCTGTTGTGTCCTTATATGCTCATAACAGGCAGCTGTCGTATTTTCATGGGTTGGAGGAAGTCATCTGATCTGCTGGTATGAGTCCAGTACTATTTTGACTACCCTGAAAGCATGGTTAGCTTACTGGGAGTGGAATGGGTCGAATCAGCGAGTTACTCGGACTGAACGGCATCACTACTAGCATGCTGTTCGCATTACTTTTCGAACCGAATGCTGAATAATTTCGATGATATGTTGTCGCCTTGTCGAGCCCATCCATTTAAGTTGGTTTCAAAATGGTGACTTTTTTGTTTCGATGTTGTGTATTCAAGACGATTGGAGGGATACATAACGGGATCTCATACTTCCTCAATGCCAGTTTAAAGTTTGTTGTTGTGGATGTATGCTGATGAATCCAATGAAGCTTTCGTAGACGACAAACGGCGTTTGGTTTTGCTGATAGTTGCCGATGTGATGTAGGTCGTTCTGTGGAACAACTCAATTTTGTTGTTTTACTGTTTTCGGGTCAGTTCCTTTGCTTAGCATTTGCTCTGCAGGTTTTGCCGACAAAATAGCATGTCCTGGTTTAAAATGGTCAACTACGAAGGGGATGTATTCATGTTATATAACATGACACAAAGGCTATTTTTAGTGTATCTTACATGCCGAAGTCAGCGTCTAAAAAGTTCTCCCAGTCTGTTGAGTACTCATACTGGCGAGTTAGAGAGCGCCCAGTATGAGTACTGCCAATTGTTTCTTCCAATGTCCGGATCTATGAATTCGTCGTTTTCTCTCTTAGCAATCGCGAGGTTGTTAAACAGCATACGTTTATTTCCATACAATAACACACATACAACACAATCGTAGCTGACGTTTCGGCAGAATCGCCTTTTTCAGAGCCGCTTTTTTTCATCTGTCTTCCACCGAGGAAGAACAGCCGCTCAGCTCGACACGTCGTCAGCCATATACGACTCTGAGCGGCTGTTCTTCCTCGGTGGAAGACAGATGAAAAAAGCGGTGGGTTTTTTCGAGAAGCCGTAGATTTTATAATCATCGATCAGATTTTCATCTTTCTGTTTGTGTTGTTGAAGTGTTTGACCTAGTAAGTTGCGTATTAGTGTACCCTTCCAGGCTCTGAAGAAAGCGATTCTGCCGAAACGTCAGCTACGATTGTGTTGTATGTGTTATTGTATGGAAGTAAACGTATACTGTTTAACAACCTCGCGATTGCTAAGAGAGAAAAGGACGAATTCGTAATTCAATGCCGAGGTTAATAGAAAGTCGATCCTGGGTACTATTACAAGATGTCCGGATCTAATTTTAATAGACCGAGCATTGCACTTTTTTCAACGAGTGGACAGCATGTCAGATTTGAAAAGAAAAGTTAAAGAGACGACATATCTATTCTCAGCCTGAAATGAATGCAGGGTGGACATGAAGGTCATGAAAGAGATAAGAGATTCACGACTACACTACTGGATGATTATTTCATCTCGAGGTACCAGACTTGTCTGGGAGCATTGGCTGTATGCATCGGTAGGCCACCGGGAGTCACTGTGAAGGCCAGATATGCATTGAACAATCTCTCACGATTTTTAATGAATTCGAAGGCATGGCGCATGCCTCAGGGACTGATCAACGCTGAAAGCTTTATCCTTCTCATCTCGGTGCTACTAATTTTTTATTCTTGAGGTCTTTTGTGACTTGTATGCGAGTGTCTGTGAATATAGACGTAAGTTATTAGATGTTTGTAATTCTAATTCTGGCAGTACACAGTGACGGCAGGCAACCTTACGAGTTAAGGAGGCAAGCATCTCATGGTGACTTCGAGTTTTTCGATTTTCTTAATGAGCATGTCATACTCTCAATTTTCCGATAACTCAACCAAGTAAGGTGTAAAATTTGTGATAGTTTTCAGATTTCAGTCCTTGAATACCCTTTTTGCTCCTTTTTCAAAAGGAAAGCATTTTTTTTTGCTTCCAAAGTTTTAAGTTGGTATGACTTTTCTCGGTCATCATGTATTTAGACATACTCGTTAGATACCACTGTTCGTGTCGATACGAATTCCTTCAGATGTTGTTTACCGTTATTTTTGATGTCGAAGTCACCGATATTACTATTGCTGAAGGCTTGATGTTCTCTGTGTAATTTTAAGTCCCTGTAAATTCCTTCGATCTACAACTTGTTGTAGTCCAATGTTGGGTGGGCGTTAAACACTGTTAAGGTTGCACTGGTCCATATCCTTTTCAATAGAAGATGTTTGATGTAGTTTATTTATTGTTTGAAAATTTGGTGTCCATGTTTTTTATGTTTATGAGAGCACCAAGTCTGCCAATTCACAGCTCTGAAATCCCGATGTTAATATGTATATAATGTGGACCCAAAATTTGGCTACTTCTAGAAATAAGCATGCATTTCACCTTACTGTAAAAGTCAGTACCTTCTTGAAGCATTGAGATAACACTAAGTTAGAGAATTTTTTTCTTTTTTGCTTTTTTCACTTAATTAACCAGACTCCTGTAAGCCCAATGAATCAGAAGAATATTATTGCTATAATACTTATAAATTATGGTGATCCATAAAGGCTTTATGATTTTTCAACCATTCCCACATTTCTGAATTCCACACTGCCCACCTGTGTGTTCCGAGAATACTCACGGCTAACGCGAGCACAATAATCAACCGCCTCTAGTACACTTTCCATCCACCAGTTGTAGGCATCCGAGGATGCCTATCCTACATAAGTATGCATGAAGATTTTTACGTCCAGGCAGAAGATGTAAGTAAATTCCATAAAGAGGAAGGGTGTCATACTTTGCATCTCAGGAACGAAATTGCTTTTGATCCAAATTTAGTTCCGAGCAACAGATGGGGTCACGTAATTTTAGAAGGAAAAGAACAACAGAATAACCATGATTCATCACGGCGATTGGAAGTGAAATAATAACCTATTGTCAGCCAGATCACCAGTTAATGGACCTTTCCGGAAGATTTTTTCTGTGAATTATTGATTTTGGAGAACAGCTTTTCAGGGCCTATACCAGGTATAAAATTTATGTTAAACAAGCTATCAGTTGAATACAAATCACAGTAAAGAAAAACTGCGGTGAACTAAATCGCTGAAAATGAAATACGTTGGATGCAATAATCTTCACCTCGGTCCCCGTCATAGGATAGATCGTATTCAGCATATCTCGGAAGTTATGTTAATCTGATAGTTGATACTTGAACGGCGCGTCTTCACTGGTTATGTGGACCCCAGCATAATCACCATTTTTCGGAGATTTGCTGGTTAAGCCTTTGTGGTTCCCTGGAATCCCGAGGTCAACCTGGCCAATGTTAGCCCCAGGTCGTCACCACGTAGTCGTTGCCTTTGTGGATCAGAGGGAGATTTGCCACCATGCGACGAGTTTGATACCGGGACGATGATAAATTTCTGTATTGGTTTACTCTTAGCTAAGCTTCCTGATGGAAACGCGGAATTTCTTCTCAGGTTGGAATACCCTGCCGGTGAGACGAATCTCCCTGCTGTACATCACAGTCCGACACCCAGGATGACCTCCCAGCCACGATGAGGCGGTAAACCGTTGGGAGGTTGCACAGCAGTTGTGCTAATACAATGTATTAATTTGAAGGCAAATGATCACTTTTAGCATTTATACTATCATTTAAACTAATCTTAAAAATCAGATGATGCAATTACAAGACTGCTGCGATATGAGCAATAGTCGGAGCCTCAGATGTGCCTAATGCCCGCTGTTATTTCTTCCATGGGCTCACTACCTACCGCACCAACCGAGGCCCTTGATTGCCTTTTTCTTACCCATTTTTTTGCTTAAACTGTGCCATTAATAATCATCCATCAACGAGAATGATCTGGGGAGCACAAATCGGCATCGAAATCAATTAAGCAAGCTGAAGCTGTTGTGAAAATTACAATGCCTAACTTTATATTTATTGCCTGTTCTTCTTACTTGGCAGGGTATTATGTGGAATATAACCACAATGATGCTGAAATGTGAACAAAACTCGGAAACTGGGCTGGGCTTCGAGATCGCGATTACCCTTTCCGGGGGCTCATGTGCTACCTACCACACCAAGCAAGGCACTTGTTTTGTTTTTTTCAGAAAGGTTAGTTATTTCTTGAAATCTTTTTAATAATCATCTATTCCAGACTACCGAGGTGGTGGTGACTGGCGAGGTGGAGGTGATGGTGTTAGGCATGGTCAGCAGCGAAGAGGTGCCTGGTATAGCGGAGGAGGCGGTTTCAATGGAGCAGAAAGAGGTGATCTGATGCGATCAGAAGGATACGGAGAGAGTTGGAGAAGTGCTGGTGGTCCAATAAGAAGCTCCAATTGGGGTAGAACTGAAGCAAGGAGAGGCTATAGACCTTATCCACCACGTGGTCAGCGTTGGTAGCTTTTATTTAAAGACTGTCTTCACCTTTAGATAACACTCTTTATGTTTGTTTTGTCAATGTCATTTTTATCTGTACAGTCGAAGTTTCGTATTATTTCTTATTCATGCGTCTTTTATTTGACCTATATCTCTAATAATTTTTATTTTCATTTTAATGGTAATAATAGTGTTGTTTCTCGTGGTTGTAGAAGTGAAGTAGTCGTCGTTACATAGCTTGTTGAAATAAATTGGCTTAACATGTGGTTTCTGTCTTTTAAATCATTTTTTCGGTTTCATCCAGTATATCCATCTTTTCATCTCTAGAGCTTTCATGGTTTTCCTGTCTGTGACGGTTGAGCCCGATATCCATTGTTCCAACTGTTTCCATTGACGCGATCTACTTTTCCATCTTCTTTGTCGTATGGTTCTGTCTGATCTACAATTATTTGGTGCAGTTTATGCTAACGTTGCTTCTTAATGGCGGTCGGCAGTTTTCATAAATCTAATTTTGATATAGGGGACCGTGTGGCGTAGTAGTCGGAGGTGCACTGCAACCCAAACATGGGATCGATCCTCCTGGCCCACCAAACTTTCTATCTCTCCGGGGTCGGCAAATTTGTACCAGAGCTGTCTGGGAGGTTAACAGCACAGGCTCGATACATCGGTAGGCCACTGCAAGTTATTGTAAACTCCAGATATGCGTTCGATCAGTTCCATCGATGACTAATGAAGTCGAATGCATGCACATTTATGAAACTCTACTTAGCAATATTTCCACTTCTTTTTGCTCCAGTTTAAGGTTTTTTCGAACTTGGTGTAACACTGTTGTCTAAATGTAAGTAGTAAATACATGAGAGAATAAAAATGAATGGTATAATAAATTGGCCTGCCTTTAATATAATCGCTGGTACGTAGCCTAATCACATTGAGTGGATTGACTAGACTGAAGTAAGACCATTCACACTGTTAACTTTTTAATTCTCAAGACCGAGTTTTTGTTAACCTCGGCATTGATTGATAAATCGATGTTTTTCTTCAATAAGCAGACACGAGGTCGTTATTATAAAATTTATTACGATACAATAGCTGATGTTTCGGCGGTCTCGCCTTCCTTAGAGCCTGGAAAGGTCAAACTGAGATGCGATCTACTCAACCAAACACTTCCATTATCCTAGTAGATAAAACTTAACAGATAAATTTGCATTCGCATAAGAAACAGCTTCATTTAAATTCCTACCGTTTATTTGTTGTAAGTATTTTAGTTGGTTGGTGGATAGCAGCTGCACAATACATGGGCGAGGACTGCGCCTGTGTCGAGCCATTGAAGCTGTTTCTTATGCGAATACAAGTTTATTTGTTAGGTTTTATCTGCTAGGTTATGAAAGTGTTTGGCTGAGTAGATCGCATCTCAGTTTGACCTTTCCAGGCTCTGAAGAAGAGTTAACCTTTTTGGCAATTACATGATCAACAGCTGCTCGAAAAACACCACTTTTTTACATGACTTCCAATGAGGAAGGTTAGAACAAAAAAAAAACACCTAGATGGTAAACGAAAAGTGAGACAAAGTACCCCACTGGGCACGAATAGGATACAAAAGCATAGCGGAAACGATTTTGAAGTTAAAGTCAATATCCTCGTACAGGAAACTAAGACACCAACGCGCAAACTCCTAGAGGCTTTTTGGATAAATGCCAAAAATCCCGCAATGAATAGTAGGGAGGAATGCCAAGAGGTTACACGCGACCTGGCCCCGTATCTTTGGATCAATTTCTGATGTGGGGTGGTGCAGTCATCAACCATATGCGACTATAATCAGCTGTTCTAACCTTCCTCATGTAAAAAATCATGTAAAAAAGCAGTGTTTTTCGAGAAGCTGTTGATCATGTAATTGCCATGAAGTTTTTCGTCTTACTGTAAGTGTTATTGAAGTGTTTGGCCTATTAAATTGTATATCAGTATACCATTCCAGGCTCTGAAGAAGGAGATACTGCCGAAATGTCAGCTACTGTTGTGTTGTATTGTGTGTTTTTCTATGGAAGTAAATGTATGCTGTATAACAACCTCGCGACTGCTGAACAAGAAAACAACGTATTCATATTCCAATGCCGAGGTTAATAGAAAGGCGAACCTGGAAACTGTTAATCTTTTTATTTACTACCTTTTACAGTTCGTCACGACAGGGTATTATGTGTGATCCAACCACAATGATGCTGAGATATTTTCAAGACTCCGGACCACAGGTGTCTGTGGTGTGGAGCAAACGCGCTGTTACCAATTCAGGAGGCTAACTCAATCACCACCATACCATTTGTGTTCTTCGTTTCATATGTCTCGTATTCGCTTCCCACCGCAGACACTTGCGGTCCGGAGTTTTGAAAATATCTCAGCATTTTTGTGGTTGTAAGACCATTCATTTATTCCCAATAACGCGTTGTAGCTGGCAATGGATACCCTCTAGGAATACTACTTCCGCCACAGTTTTCGCGTGAGATCCTTTATCACTGGTAGAGAGTAGCCACTTCGTTTGGGGAAGGGGAGTGTTGAGAGGGATGGGAGAGGGAGGTAATCAAAGAAGAATAGGAAAACATGTGTGAAGTAATACTTTTCTAGCAATATGTTGAAATATTTGGTCTTTTGAAAAGCATGCTTCCGCCCGTATATTCTTTAAAGAATGACATAATGCAAGTTCGGTTATTATAAAGGGTGAACGTTAGCGAAGTTATACCAGCATGGATTGCCACAAAGGGTTGGTTAGGCTCATTCTGGTGTTTCACGAATGTTTTTTCTTTGCTTGTACTAGATATTGTATCTTGGGATTTGACTCGTTTATGTAATATCTCAGAGAAAATTGAGGTATTGAAGTTCATAGCTTTGGACGTTAGAGAAGATTTCATGTGTACGACAGAAAAGGAAAAATTGAATGCGCCGAAGGGAACAAAGGTAGGTTCTTTTTCCAGGTTGGGATTTATCTGGTCTTTTAGAGCAATTGTTTGCCGTGACATAACAGATTTTTTCCCTGTTTATATCTTTTGTGTTCTCTTTCCAGCAGAAGTGTTTTGTCTTTCCGACTTTGAGAATACGTTGCACAAAGGAAATTCTTAGGTTGTTCTGAGGCGTCTTCCACGTGATATGACAGAAGTAGACCTCATCGCAAAGCTTGGGCAAACACCGCCGTCAATCTATACATATTTTGTTCCTGCTGATAAGGAGTAAGTTGTCTTTGGTTTGAGTTGTGGTTTAATTAGAAGTTGTGGACCAGGTTTTGACGGAACACTTCCGTTAACAGTTTACATTCTGTTAGAGAAGCATGGGCACAATGAGGAGCTCTTGGTTTTTCTTACATATTTTTTGAGGTTTATTACTATTGCAACGCAAGAACACGTAGAAACTGAATTTGCTTAAAGTGTTCGAAATGACCTCCCTTGAGACAAGTCTGCAACCACCATATGGTTTCCACGTTTCGATACTCGTTGCCAGCAATTTACGGGCAATTTGAGTAAGCTCCATGCGCTGGTGGTTTAAGTCAGTGGTTTCTTATTTTTTAGTTTCTTCTTTGAGCGGATTTAACATCGATCGACTAAAGGGCAATTGATCCTTAGTGGGTGTCACGCAAGGTTAGATTGTTGATCCGTGATCAACCTTTACGATTCATGGGTCAGTACCGATTCTTGTTGAGTGGTCATTCTGATGTTTTCCTATTTTCATGGCGAAGATATTTTCCTAAGAAAAAGAAAACTGCGCTAATAAATCAGGGTTAGTCTCCACTTTTTTATTGTTGAAAACAGAGTGATTTTCGTATTTCCAGTGATTTCCCTAGATCAACATTGTTTTTGGGAAAAATGCCTTCTTGAGAATTTAACGTCTTTGAGATCGCATCAGCTTCGGTCTAATAGTTCTTTTTTTTAAATGTGAGCGAATTGAACTATAAAAATCTCATCTGACCACGAGACACCTTCCAAATGGCACACTACTGTGATTTGGACAATTCGCATTTCTTCTTCTTTTTTTCCTCGGTGAATTTTTTTCCCATTGAACAATATGCCAGCTATGGCATCGTTTGCACTAATCCTGTCCTATTTTTCTATTCCACGTCAGTCTAGGATCCACGATACGATGACAACTGGATTTTCGCTTGACGTAAACATTTTCTTCTATCTATGGTTTTTTAATCTTTCAGGTCTTTTTAAATAAGGTTTACGCCTTGTTGCAATTGCTGCAGTAGACTTCGTTTCCGTCAGGGCGATCAGCAGCTTTCCATAGGCTTTAATAGCTCCCGAAGGCAATTGAATTGAACATTAAGAGAAGGCATTAAGAATAAGATTTCAATTTCAATATTTCAATAATAATAATAAGAAGAAGAGGAGGAAGATTTTTTTATTTTAATAATTTACCTTTCAATTTCAATAACAAGCGTGGACCATCGAGTCGGATCATCGGCTCTGATGAAAACGAAGACGTCGAAACATTAGCTGGAAATAAATATACTTATTAACCTCGTGTAAGCTCATTACAGAAAGAATACATATTAAGAGAAGCTGAAAGGAGTTGCCTGTCACCTGTCTCCTGTTGTTCGTCGCTTAGGTTAGACGGGCTCCAGTAAATCGTCCCTTTCTCTTCGTGTGCAAGCGCAGCCCAGTGGGTTGTGCGCGCTCTAGGAACCCGTTGAGAATTATATCATTCTTACAGGGTTTCCGTGAAGAACTCTGACCATCGGGTCGGTGGTCTTCTTGCTCTGCTGTTGACATCGCGACGAATCTAGTCGGTAATGGCTCAATCCATGGGTTGTCATTTATACCCATTACGTGTTCTGCCCATCTTATCCTCTACAATTTGACGTATAGAAGGGCACCTTTGATTTTAGAATGTTTTGACTTCCTAACAACCTACTAATGCATTGAATAAATCTTAGTTTTTATTTGTTTTCGGACTTCGATTTTTGAATTTAGCGGCTATTTTTCCTTTCTACGAGAATTGCAATTTGGCACGAAGGAGACAATGCTCTGATTCCGTGCAAAATTTTGGGAAAACATCGTTAGAAGAACCTTTGATTTACTATGATGTGGTCTATTTTGTTAAAGTACTCTCCATTGGGAGACTTCCACATCCAACATTGAGCATCGTGGAATTGCGAGTTACCATGGATGGTCTTGGTCCTTATGATAAACTCAGACAGCCGCCCACACTGCTCATTCTATTCTAATTCGTCGGTCCCAATGCGGCTTTTTTCAGATGTTGTTCTGGGTCCAGTCCTAGCGTTAAAATCTCCAATGATAACCTCTATGAATGCATGGTCTTCTCTATAGAGCTTTTCCAAGTCCACATTAGAACGCTTCGACTTTTTCTTTATCATAGTTTGATGTTAGAGCGTAAACAACGAGGATTGTCAAAGCTGGTATTGATCCCCATCTCTTTAATCGTAGATGTTCGATTCGGGTTGTTAGTTGTTCGAATGGATCAATGTTAATGGACAAACTGGTGTTGCCAAGAACGCCGACGCCGCCGACTCTACTTTCGCATGTTCCGAGGGACGGTTCTACTCCGCCATAATGGATATTGTGAAATGAGCGGCGTTTTCTTATCCCAGCCAGTTTTCTGCCTCCAACCTTATCCTGTTCGCCTGCATGATCAAGCCTTGCATCGAGAAATGCAGGTGCAAGTGAGCGTGCATTCTAGGTACAAATCGTCACCTTAGTCCTTTGCGATTTAGGCAGCCTAGAACAGCCCCGAGGTTTTAGCAGCCTCTCCGTACTCATTCTACCCAATACTGCCGAATCGGGGCTCATTCGGGGTCAGGGGATTGTGCCCCGTTTGTTTTGCTGTGTTTAGCTTTTTGATACCCACGTAAAGCTTGCCGGGTTCTGGACGTGGGGCTGGGTATACTCACGGGTAGCTTGCCAGGTTCTGGACGTGGGGCTGGGTATACTCACGGGTAGCTTGCCAGGCTGTCCCAGAGTGGACATAGAGCTTATTTATTGGAGACGACTCCTAGCCACCTCCCATATACTTCCCTGTCGCTTCATTGCAGGCTTTGGCCGAATTGACTTCTAGAATACAATCCGCATAAAGCGACAACGAACCCACACGCGCAAGCATGAATTCGTTCTCCCAGATACAGAAGGTGTGTGTCAAACCAGCGGTGAAAGAGCAGGGGGGTCCTTGTTGTGGATTCATCTGCATGTTAAGAAAGCGTATAGTCGCTTTTTCTCCGCGGTTCACATCCTGTTCGTCACTTGGTGAGGCGCTATGTCCTCTCGCGATTAAACTGTATGAAATCACTCTGCGAGGTAGATTCGTAAAAAAAAAAAGGAGGTATAGCCGAATAAAAATGGTTAATATTAAACGTAAAGGGGAAAGATCACAATGCCCAGAAGCAAATTCAGACGCGCATGCTTCTCAGTCATTCTCTAAAATTTCCGTGTTATCTACTTATATGTTGACGTTAACACAGTAAGCATTCAAAAAATGAAATAACGAGAATTCTCCTAACGAACGAAATTGATTCGGGATTTTTAAGAATGGAGCCGTATGCCTATTCTCGATGCTATTTCACGTTCGTAAAAAACTCGGAAGTATTGGAGTTCAGTCGACGTTGGAATGGTTATCGCTTTGTTGACGCGAACGGTATGAGAATTCGTTTATTCACAATGTGTTTATAATACATGCATATCACCACGAAGTTAATAAGAGATATAATAGCGGAGACATAGATCTAGGGAGACAATGTTTTATAGGTAACCACTCCATCGCAGTGGTTGAATTAACAGCTAATGATCGAGTACCACGTAAACCTCGCAGTGAAGTGTCGAAAGATCCTAAATGTGGCACGATTGAAAATGGTAATTTGATCTGAGGCGGTGTTATTTCTACATGGCCATACGTTTGAGAATTGATTTGCAGAAGTTGAATACAAACAGTTCATGCATGACCTCGAAGTTGAGTACGAAATGGTTAGGCTATCTCTAGACGAGCAGTTACTGCACGCTCAACAGTTGAGAATAGATGCAAAAGGTATGAATTTGCTATTCGCTATGTTCTCGATGAGCATGGCTATTATTATATTGTCTATCTGTTATTATATTGTACATTAACAATTGCTGATAGTCATGCCGCTTGACCTTCATCAGAGCCTAGAGAGGTGAAATTGGCACGCAATCTGCTCAGTTTTTCTCGGTTGAGGTCATGGAAGTTTGACTAAGTAGATTCAAATTAACCTTTCTGGACTCTGAAAAGGGTGGAAGAGTGGAGACGTCGAGACGTTGTGAATAAATAAGGTAATAAGAACCTCGTGTCGGCTTAAAGAAAACAACGATTTATTCGTCAAGGACGAGCTTAACTGAAGGTCGGTTCTGGGATTTCCAGTACAAATTTGTTTTGTTGACTTTTAAGCGGGCTGCCCGTTGAGCAGTGGTTAAAGCTGCCCTGTAGTACGCACATGGTCATATGTTCCATCTTGCGCACCGGGCTCACCAAGCGGTCCGTCCCTTCGGGGTTGACAAATTGGTAATGGCGCATGATACAAGGTTGACCATTGCCGGACGCTCTTTCCTTTCTTCTTAGTGCATTCAGGTTAATCAAGGGTTCGAAGTCTTCCTGAGGTTCAAATTTTGGTCATATCTTAGTACCCTGTGGTTGAACTTTAACTCGACCCCGCCATGCGCAGCCGCGTGTGGCGCAGTGGTCAGAGACATCCTTCAATACAAATTGGATGCTTAATGAAGTCGAATGCATGGCGCATTTCTCAGGAATTGATCAACGCTAAGATCTGTATCCTTCATCCTTATTTATACCCTACCATGAAAAAAAAAGATAAGGGAGAAAGGGAAAGATTGGGACATTTGAACCTGCGGGTTTTTTTTTTTAGCATCTGTTGTTTATTTGGAGCATGAAATACTAATTGGCAATTACTTCGTAATCATTGCCGTTTTTTAGCCTCTGCTGTCCAACCCACCCCACTGACACATTACATAATTAAGGAGATGGATGCAAAAGCTCAACGGAAGATGGTAAGTGTGCGCATAAAGGCCGTTTGGTGAGATGCCTGAGTACTTTTATAGCTGTGAAACCTCATTCGTACGTAGATCAGTAGTGTGATAATTTTCAATATACTATCTTCATGTACTATCTACACTTCATGGGTTTGCTGTTTTAAATCATTCAGTTTTACCACATATTCTCTTGACAAGTATTGAGGATTGAAATGGCACTAACAATTTGGCTCCATAATGTCAAAGTGGTTCAGTTGGATCTGCTATTTCAAAGGACGTGGAAACATGGCTTTTTTCACTGTTTTCACTTTTCACTAGGATGTTTAGTCATTCGCTCGGCATTCATTCATCATGATGTGTGCTTGTCACTGGACGGAACTTCGGTGTTGACAGCTGTTGCTCAGCGAATGTCGTTAAGACGCAGATCACTAGTTTACTTGAATTTCGACATCTTTGCATATGCGATGACATCGCTGATCTTTCGTCAACATAGATAGGAACTGCGAATTATTTTGCTCCACTTATGTGAAATGTGATGCTGCTACTTGATTACATGCTTTTGACCGAATTGACGGAATGGTATCCGTGAATGTGGTGTGAAAAACGTACTTGTTTTTCCACGTGGTTAATGATTGATGTTATAAATGCGAAGCGTTTAGAAAAGTCAAGGTTATATAGTTGCCGACCATACACTTTCTACAGTATGTTTTTCCGCTCTAGTTTCCGGTACTGTTGCCTTCGTTAGACAAATGGTAAAGCTCATGCTGTTAGCTCACGTTTGTTTTCTCTGCTCGTACCTTAAGCGTACCCAGTTGAACCTAAAGTTAAACCAAAACTCGTACGAAGAGTAATTTCGAATGCATATAGCTTACTTTCAGAAAAAGTCCTATTCTGAAGCGAAGCTAGGTAACATAACAGCAGTTGTTGTACATGTTAGTGTATAATGGGCAATAGGTGAAGATTTTCCAGAATATACAGCTGGTGCAAAGTAAACGCAGCTGTATAAAAAGATAGAAAATGTTTTGTGTAAATTATAGAATTTTCACCTCCTAACGGTCTACTGTATCATTGTGGCTGGGTGGTGTTCCTGGGTGTTGTGCTGTGATGTACAGTGGGGGATTCATCTCCCCAGTAGGATATCGCAGGTTGAGAAAGAGTCCGGCGTTTCTTCAAGAAGGCCAGCTAAGAGTAAACCAGTACCAGGATCTGCCACCGTCTTAGTATCAAACTAGTCTCATGGTGGTAAATCTATGTCAGATCTACAAGGGCGACGACTGCTTGTGGTGGTGACGATCTGAGGCAACATTGACCAGGCTAACCTGACTCCTAGAAAACCTACAAAACTCTTAAAAAACGGAGATTATGCTGGGGCCACGCACAGCCAGTGAGGGCGGGTCATCCGAGTATCCAAGTAAGTATAGAAGTTCCTATGACTACGTGGTGATATTGCACAAATTTGGTGTGATGCCTTTGTCTTGTTAAATCTCAGCTTATAGGTGAAAGATTGTATCGTTCTGGAACAAGGTAATTCTGGTTGTGAGGTTGCTGCGTAACCTAAGAAGCATATGTATGAGTTGGATAGGATGCTCCTTATTACTCAATCTTCTATGAGCGCATTCCTGAGAAGAGAATTCAAGGTTTCCTTCAAATCGAGAAATTTGCGACATACTTTGCTTTCAGAAAACTTTAGCAATTCATACGATTAGCAGCCCAACACTTTGTGTTTACGTGGAACTTCTGGCAATATTTTCACACGTCTAGTACCACAGCAACCTATTACTATTTGGAAATTATGCAGAAATCACTCCATAGGTTCTTATCACGCCGGTTGACTCTAGTATCACCTGTGTCACCTGTAGTCCCGTTGATCGTCGAGTGAGGGCGCCAGTAAATCCCCCACTTTTCTCTCTCGCGTGCAAGAGTAGCCCAGTGGGTTCTACTCGCTTTAGGCACTCTTCGAGCATCATATCTTTCTTCCAGGCTTTTCGTGAAGAACTGGAGAACGGCTGGTGCAACATATCCATCCTCTTTTATTTCATAAAACGGGAGGTGAACGTGGCTATCGAAGAGATCTGAGTAGTAATCGTGGATGATTTTCTCCATTGCCTTCCTGGACGCTGTTATTGTTCCGTCTGGGCGTCGGAGTGCAATCATCTTGTTCTTGTAATTGGCGAAGCTTCGGCGGGCTTTGCGAATGCTTTTCCCAACCTCTGCAGCTTCGACCATTACTGCTGCTCTTCTCTCTTCAAGATCGTCTTTTATAGCTTGTCTGCACTGTTTCGCAAGATCGGACGGTAGGTCGCGGTTGCCCGCAGCTCGTGCATTCCACACTGGCGTATTAGCTCGAGAGTTTCTTGAGACAGACGTCTCTTGGTGACCTTCGAGCTCTCAGCTTTCATGGCGCTAACGTGAAGATGTTCAATGAGCCGATCATATTCCTCATCGATGTTGTCGACAACGGCATCTTCCCAACAGCCGACTAATGAGTTGAATAAGTCCCAGTTTGTGGTGGTTCTGGGACATCGGTTTTTGAGTTTAGCGGCTTTTTCTCCTTTACGCGAAAAATAAAATCTTGCACGAAGGAGACGGTGGTCTGATCCCGTGTAAAATTTTGGGGCAACAGCGACATCTGTTAGGCAAAACTTTCTATTTACTATGATGTCGTCTATTTCGGTATGGTATTCTCTATTGGGAGATTCCCACGTCCATTGTTGGCGGTGAGGCTTCTGGAATTGCGTGTTACCATGGATGGGCTTGGTCGCCATGATAAACTCAGAGAGCCCGTCACCCTGTTGGTTACATTATAATCCGTGGGTCCCAATGTGACGTTCTTCAGACGATCTCCTTGGTCCGATCTTGGCATTGAAATCTCCAATGATGACCTTGAAGAATGTATGGTCTTCTCTGTATAACCTCTCCAAGTCCATGTAGAACGCTTTGACTTCTCCTTCGTCATGGTTTGATGTTGGCGCGTAAACGACAAAAATTGTCGAAGTCGGTATTGATCCACATCTTTTTGATCGTAAACGTTCGATTCGGGTTGTAAGCTGTTCGAATGAATCGATGTTCATGGACAAACTCGTGTTGACGAGCACGCCGACACCGCCTACTCCTCTACTGTCGCATGTTCCGAGGAACAGTTCTTCTCCAGTGTCATAAACAGCATTGGCGCCGTCTCGTCTCGGCCAGGCCGATGAAGTTGTACCTTATCATTTTTGCTTGCTTGAGCAAGTCTTCTATCGAGCACTCGGATGCAATTGTACGTGCATTGTAGGTACAGATCGTCACCATAGTTCTTGATCCAGGCAGCTTCCATTGGCCCTGAGATTTTAGCAGCCTCTCCATAATCGTCCTACCCAGCGCTGCGAAATTGGGGGCTCTTTTGGGGTCAGGGGAATGAGTTCCGTTTTTTTTTTTAACTGTGTTTAGCATATTTAATACCCACGTATAGCTTGCTGGGCTCTGAACGTGGGAGCTGGTTATACTCACGGGTAGCTTGGCAGGCTCTCCCAGAGTGGACATAGAGCTTATTTGTTGGAGGCGGCTTCTAACCGCTTCCCATATACTTCCCTGTCACTTGATTGCAGGCTTTTGGCCGAGTTGACTCGTAGAATACAATCCGCATGAAGCGAGAATGCACCCACACACGCATGCATGAATACGCCTAGCAAATACAGAAAGTATGTGCCAAATCGGCGCAGCAGAAACAGGGAGTCCATCCCTTGAATCCACCTGTGTCTCAGGGAAGCAGAGGTCGCTTTTGGTCCGCAATTAACCCCCTATCCGCCACCTGGGGACGCGCCACGTGGCCTCGCGACTAACCGGCTCGAAATCCCTCATATGAGGGAGATCCGTGGGTTGACTCTAGTATTGGAATACAATTGTCTTATCCGAATTTTTATTTGTTTTATCACTTACTCATTAATTGGTTAGTGTTGAAAAGATAAATTGGGGAAAATTAGCTCTACAGATTCGTGTTTGGGATAATTGGTAGCATTTCTAACCCGTTTGAGACGGTATGGGCACTTCATGTTTTTTGAGAAAAGTTCATTGGCCGGTAATTTGATCAGCAATTAATTATTATTTCAATTCAGTAGAAAGAGTTAGTGTACGGAATGCGCGAATATAAAGAGTACCGCGGTAGATTCAAAATAAGCTGCCAAACCTGCTAAATGCCATTAGCAATGTGATTTCATAGTGTACCATACTAACACAGTAAACAGTAACGTACGTGTCAGTGATAATGAAAATGGAGTGATAGAGCAAAATCCCTTCTAGAATCCCGTCATGTGCAGCACGCCTTCAAGTCCTTTACTCTTTTAAAAAATTGTTTCTTATTGCCAAAAAATCAGAAAGTTCTTAGTTGACGAAAATTTGTTCGTATTCCATTGTGCCAGCCACTGAGATGGGACGACGTCGCGAATGGGTTAATCTAAGGAAATTGTCCTGAATTTCTTTTATGTAGACCATCTTTCACGTCCATACACAAAAACAACCAAATCAAATAAAGGACGTTCTGGGATATTACTATTCAAGCTATGCTTCATTGATTTTATGTCGCAGTTTCTTCAACAAGTTTGGAACGAGATATTACCATACTTTTTTGATGATACACCATGCTACCAACGTCGAAGATTGTAGCTACACACTTTAAACTCGAAGCTTCCAATTTTTTGGAAACTAGTGATGAGATATTTCTTCAAAGTTTGTCCAGTTTTTTTTAAAAATACTTTTGATATTCCTCGATGCTGCCATTGAAAAATTGATTCCGTCCTTTTCTCTCTTAGCAATCGCGAGGTTGTTAAACAGCATACGTTTACTTCCATACAATAACACACATACAACATAATCGTAGCTGACGTTTCGGCAGAATCGCCTTCTTCAGAGCCTGGAAGGGTACACCAATACGCAACTTACTAGGTCAAACACTTCAACAGCACGAACAGAAAGATGAAAATCTGAGCGGTAACTACAAGATCTACGGCTTCTCGAAAAAAACCCACCGCTTTTTTCATCTGTCTTCCACCGAGGAAGAACAGCCGCTCAGCTCGACACGTCGTCAGCCATATACGACTCTGAGCGGCTGTTCTTCCTCGGTGGAAGACAGATGAAAAAAGCGGTGGGTTTTTTTCGAGAAGCCGTAGATCTTGTAGTTACCGCTCAGATTTTCATCTTTAAAAATTGATTTTCGAATTCGAGTATCCGATTTCACGACCTTAACGGGAGACTGTGCTGTGCATTGAAAGAAACAATTTCAAATGTGAACAAATTTTTCGAAGATCGTGTCGTAGCTGATTATCTGAGTGCCGAGAAAGAGCGCTGCAGGTAGATTTCCAAAAATTTAGATCTAGAGATAAATGCTACTTAATGACAAATTCGACATCCAACTGTAGACAGTGTTTCGAGAAGATTGTAGAATGTGATTGTCAGCATTTTATTAGAGAGAACCTCAGTGATGCATGTCTCGAATTCGACAGTTTTTTGGCGTGTAAGACTAATCGGCGCTATGTAACTTGAACAGCTCATATTTGCTGTTGAAATACATCATAACTCTCCCAATTTTTAGTATTTATAATAAGGCAATATTAAGAGAGCACCTAGCGCACATGCTTCTGTTGCACTGTTGTTTTTAGGTCAATGTGTGTCAACAGTGCAATATCTGTTACATAGTGGGTGATCATTCGGGAATTCTTGCCTGCTTAGTGAATTTGGAGGTCTAATATCAACACGTGGTTTAGCTGATGAAATATTTTCGTAGCTTCCGTACACAGTTCCGCAGTAGTAAAGTGATTTGAATTTTGAATTTAGCCTTCTCATCTGTTGTTTTATGTGAACACGGAGCCGACCTTTCTTTTCACCAGTGTATAACATTATTTATCACCATCATACAACATACGTCAAGTCGGGTACATGGCACTCGAACATCTGAAGTGTTCATTTTTCACTTTTCATTTTCGTCCTTTCATTTTTCTTTGCATAAGCAGTTATTTATGTGACATTTGTTTTCCTAGGGGGTTAGCAGCTGGATCACTGCTACCGCTTTATCTGAACTTAAAGTAATGAGGCATTTCTTGTTAACAGTACTATCCTCTCCACACAGTATCATCAGGGATTTATCAACGCCGAAAGCCTTATCCTTTATGGCTTGAAACGGAAGCTGGTCGTCTTCTGAGTCCTTTTTATATGTCGCCACTGTACTTTCAATGACTCCAAACCTTTATCAACATCCGATTTGATGTCATAGTGCTGCGTAGACAATGTACACGGTGTTACTGTTGGTGGAGCACTTCATCAATCTGCTAGTGATGCTGGGAAGCCATTGCATAAGATGACAGCGAACATGTACATTCATCAGTTAAACTTATTTATTAAAATCACTTAGCTTTAAGAAGTACGCTTTTCAATGTTGAACAAAATCTGCGAGAAGCATGATTTTGTAGTCCATCATCTAACTGCAGTAAAAGCTGAATATAGAAGGGAACAGTGAACTGAGTGGACTATGAAATTTACGCGAGGTTGTTATAGTTTTTGTTGTGTAAACACTGCACTAACCGCAGGATCGACGCCGTGCTGCTCGATTAGCATTCGATCGGTACGATATGACGAATACGGAACGGAAGGGCGGTGTAATTGAGATCAAGAACAGTTCACGTGGATGGGGTCCGCGATCACGTACGTTGGTGGATGACAAAGAGAAGATGCGGAGTGCTGAGAGGTTCTTTAGATTCTCTTGCCATATTATTTGTTCTAATATAGGTTTGTACTGAAGCATTTCTGTTGGCCAAGATTTTTGTTTTCCAGTGATCTCAAATATGCAACAAAAGAGTCATCACCAAAGGACGAGAATGTCGAGGATACTGATAACATAACAAGACTTTCTGCTAATGCTAAGAAATTATCGTTAGAAGGGAGGAAAAAATCCCCGTCCGGAAAATTAGACAAAGGACACATCAAACCACGGAAGGAGCGACTACGGTCGAAACCAGAGGTTACAGCGCATCCGAACATTGATAAAGGTGGCTTTTATGGCTTATTCTTCTATCTGAAGTCCTTTGGAGTTATGCATTATATTGTTCATTACACGTTTATGACGGGAAGTCCTTTTTTAAATAATGCATTGCTAGAATAATGGTTAATTCTGATTTGATTTTTGTGTAGTTGAGATGCCTCCCAACGGTCATCGTGGCTGGAAGGTGTTCCTGGGTGTCGGACTGAGATGTACACCGGGAGATTCGTCCCCCCGACAGGGTTTCCCAAGCTGAGAAGGAGTCCAGCTTTTCCATTAGGAAGCCTAGCCAAGAGTAAACCAATACCAGGATCCACGACCATCATGATATCAAAGTCGCATGGTGGCAAATCTCCCTCTGATCCACAAGGGCTAAGACTGCACGTGGTGGTAAAGACCTGGAGTAGACTTTGGACAGGCTGACTTCGGGATTCTAGGAACCACAGTGGCTTAACCAGCAAATCTACGATAAGTGGTGATTATGCTGGGGCCCGCACAACCAGTGAGGACTAGCCGTTCAAGTGTTAAGTTTCAAGTAACTGAGATGAAGTCGAAGCGTTTTCGTAAAGTTCATGAATGTTTCAAAATGTTAAGCAGATGTATTAGGTTTACCATCTAGATGTTATTCATCGTTTCTGTGACTGTTGTTTAATGGAAAAAATTCTGTACACGCGGATAATTATTCAGAATGCCGCGACAATGATGAGAGTGCGGAGGCAAAGCCAACTATGAAGATAGACTTACCTTTGAAGAAAGGACTTTCACAAAAACATGATTTCGGTGCAGAGCGGCCAAGGAAGAGAGACAGTCAGTTAGACTTTTTCGAGACACGCAGTGTTTTTTACATTTCTGAATAGTACCCGTTTTAAGGTCAACAGTCGCGTCCAATCAAGAAACCATCAGAGCGTCTTCTGGATGCAGTGGCAGCAGCAACGGCGTCGAGTCGTACAACGACACAGTTTCCAATCGAGTTTTCGTCGAAACAGTCGAAAAAGTATTCCGAACGCACCCGTCGAAAGGGTGTGCGGTTGTTCCATCACTTTGCCGCATTTTATACATATTTGTTCCTCTCCAATTTCTTTTCATGAATGTTTTCAAATTCGGTATTATTTTTGTATTTAGAAGACCAACTGAAAGATGAGAAAACGCCCGAGACTCCAAATTCAAGTTGATGAGAAGCTGCTGTCTTTAACGGTCGTAAAAACGAAGGTTCCATGATGACCGAGATGCACATCTTCAGTGCTCTGACGTATGTCGCAAAGACAAAGTTTATGTCTTGAGTGGTTTGTGTGCATGGTTGTGCCCTCACGTTAACTGGATAAAGTTATTGTCTTCGGAAATTTTAGTATTCCTGATTAAACACTGATGTACTTTATTGGATCACTTCATAACGGAATAATTTCAATGAAAGGAAGACAAGCAGTGTATGCTTTTCCGTTTTCTCTCCGTTCTCCAGTCTTGCTCAACTTTGATCCTTTCATAATCCCGCTTGAATTTCACCGATAGAATTCTTGATGTACTTAGAAAAATTTCGAGGCTTCGTTTAGATAAACCAGGATATATACTTTTTCTGTATCACAAGAATCCAATCGAAACCAGCTCTTGTACTGGTTGTTTCTCTCGCATAACGTCTTTAAAGTGAGACTTCTTTTCTCTATGTTACTACTCACATTGTATTATCTGATACAATCCTATGGATTATTGCAGATAACAGCCAGTCTGCTAAATTCACCGTAGTAGACAGTACTCTTAAACGGTAGAAGTAAAATAAGTAAGATAAGTGTTCCTACATCTGGGATATTGCATCATTTTACTAGATTATATCGATTGATGAATAGTTGTGCTTTTAAGTGGTCTTATTTGGGTGGCAATAGTTTTTGCTTTCTGCCCATCTTGATTTATTGTGGTCGTCATCTCAACTCTGTAGCGTTCGCAATGGTTTCACACGAATTTTGTTTTGAACGGTGGATAAAAGTCCGCAGTGTCAAATTGTACCAGATTGTATTGTAATTCCAAAAATTGATGGCAGTAGGTACACATAGGCTTCATTCACTTGTTGGGACCTGGCCAGTGTCCCTAGCCGAATTCTACCGCATCTGTTATTATGGTGGTGTTTGTACAAAGAATGCACTCACTGCCGCTGCTGTGCGGTCTATCATGAGGCATTCGCTGTGCTGTTGTAGGCTAGACAATATCTACAGGTCATTTAGGAGAGTAGCTGTCATGATACTGAATTTATTGATTGTGGGACCAAATTTGTCGAAGATTGGAAATGAGTAAAGAATCATTCTTAGTGTGAGTATGGTAGGTTGTAATGTCGATGACTTTCCAGTACGGGTTGGTTGATGCTTCGAATCTTAGCGTACACATTCATGTCTAAGTCGGTGGTCTTGCTGTCATTGAATTTGATTGAGTTTCTTTGGAAAGTAGCTCAAAACTATTCAGCCTGATTTCACTTTTACAGCAAGTGAACTGTTAATGACGACCCGAGTGCACCTGCTGCTGGAAGCTTTTACAGCAATTCTTTTCACGTTCGCTATTGTGCTCTTAACAACGTCAAATTGTACCAAAGATAAGAAACATCTAAATGTTAACATAAAGGACAAAACTAAGGTACGGAGCAAATTGTTTCCTTCTATGAAATGTCGAAGGCTTCTAGTGGTGACTGTGAAATATAAGTGGCGAAATATGAGAGTCTGCCGTGAGCAAGACACTTTAGATTAGCTTGAGATCACATTGGCATCCTTGTCTGTAGTTTGGAGCTTAAAGAGTGATGTCAGATTAGAAAGTAGTTGTGTTTTCATTAAACTACTCCAACAATTTGGATCTAAAAAGCGAGGACTGATTTAGTAGTTTTTACCACGACGAGAAATATCACCGAAGAGGATTTTAGGTGTCAGGATCCGCCGAAAAGCACACAAAAGGTGGGAAGCCGACAAGCAAAGAAAAAATAAAGAGCAAAGAAAAAGTGGTGAGTGAGAAGAAGACAGGAAGTAAGGAGAACGAAGGAGGTAAGGAAAATCCGGAAACCAAAGGAAAGCAAGGAAGCAAGGAAAAGAATGATGACAAGGAGAAACAGGAAACCGAAAGAAAGCAGGACGGCAAAGAGAACCAGAAGAACAACGAGAAGTTAGGAAGTAAAGAAAAAGAGCTAAGGAAAAAGTCAGAGCAGAAGTGGGGGAGCAAAGAAGAATCTAAAAAGAAGCAAGAAGGAAAGTTAGAGAAAAAAGGTGCGGTGAAACGAGGAAGCAATGAGAAAATGGCAAAGGACGCGAAGCAAAAAAGTAGGGAAAAAATGGCAAAGGACATAAGACATTTAAGTAAGGAGAAAATCGTAAAGGATGTAAGAAGACTTCAGAAAACGAAATCTCGAGAAAAAATGGTCGACGACAAATTTATTCTGTCTGTGCTCCAACCAGAACCCCTCGATATCCTTCAACTGCCTCCTGATTTATTGGATAAACTGAATAAAACACAAATTGACGACGAT
Organism: Angiostrongylus cantonensis; assembly: GCA_009735665.1. Taxonomy (NCBI): domain Eukaryota; kingdom Metazoa; phylum Nematoda; class Chromadorea; order Rhabditida; family Metastrongylidae; genus Angiostrongylus; species Angiostrongylus cantonensis. Next base: position 678,700 of record MQTX01000069.1, read on the forward strand.
AGACATGTTAAATCAATACCACTTACTCAACCTTTACCTTCTAAACCTCAACCTACTGCTTCAGCTCAACCCCATTTGGCGCAGTTTGCGCGCTCTGTACACACATCGGTGCCCAGACCACTATATTCTAAGCCATCATATGATCAGTCGCAAGCAAACGATTATATGGCTACAGCTGTTGGTGTGAAAATACCGAGAGAGATCTCAAAAATACTAGATGATGCAGTACAACAAAAAGCTGCGGCGGTATCACCAATGAAAGCAGGAGACGACGTTCCCAAGCCAATGGCTCCGACACCGAAGATTAATCTGCAGTGTCAGTCACAATACATTTAAGAGACCTTCGGCACCGTTATGATATTAGTGGAGCATCTGCGTTAGTGCCGTTAAATTATATGTATCCATTATAGTTGATGCTTATAGAACTATATTAATCACTTTGATGCAGTGTTTTGTGTGAGCATTTATTACTCAGGTTTAAAGGAGGAAACGTACCACATATTTGACATGTTCTTTGTGAAATAAACTTTAGTAAATACATCATTCGTTTATTCGTTCGTTCTTAATGTTGTTAATGTTGTTTGTTCGTCTGTGCTTAGTAAGTGGTAGCTCAGAATTACTACACGTTCTGGATAACACAATCATTTAAAAACAAATTTGCAAACGAACGAGATAGATGCTCTCCAAAGCACAAATGAAGTTCTTTGAACTTCGACGGTAAAAAGTGCACTAATGTTTGAGATATGTGCTGTAAAGTGAAATAGAGGAGCAAACACAATCTCTGTGATATCAATCCCATGCATTGCCTCATATTTTGCTGAGAGATTCTGCCACATTTGAGCATATTGTGTCCTCTATGGTGCGCGGGGCTAATAGCTCGGCTTGGATGCGATCCGGCCACTAGATTAGACTGAGAATGCATAAATGTAGACCTACACTGAGAAGGGTCCATTATTTTTCATGTAATCCGAAAAATTTTGAACCTTACGTATGCTGAATCTCTGCTGAGGGTAGCGTCTGTTATCAGCAAGGTTCAGGCGAGTTTTGAGGACTTTCCTGTGGGAATTGGCTGCGGTTTGTCTTGTCTCAGTGTGAATTGGTTTCAAACTCCATAACTCAAAATTTTTAAAGTGACTAAATGGAACATTTATACCACGTTCCTAATGTGTGTGGGCACTGTGGAAATTCGACAACTGAACGAGCCGTTAATTAATGTGTGATTCACTACGCACTGTGACTTCACTATCACTGTGTGCACTCTGCAGAGTACGGGATATGTTCTTAGGTGAGAAATTAACGTGATGCTAAATAGCAAATATACAATGGTGCACTGAATGTTGAAAAAAGGAAAAGAAGGTCATGAAATTATGTGATAAATCAAACGAGCGATGTCCCCAATTGCATCACAGGAATGTTAATGAATACTGCTTATTGTGCAAATTGTTGTTTCTCAACCACAATGATGCTGAGGTATTTGCAAAACTCCGCACCGCAGGTGTCTACGCTGGGGAACGAACGCGGTATTATCTTTTCCGGGACTAACACATTCATCACCACACCATGAGGGACTTTCGTTTCGCGTGTTTCTTAGCTGGTCTTCTGTCAATCAGTCACCATCAGCATTGTCGTTTCTCAGTGGTTTAAAGATAATGGATTTAGGAAATTCTACTGTTGCGAATAAAGCCTTAGATTTCAAGTCTCCAGCTTTTCAGAGCCTTATGCGCACCTCTGTTGTCCGCAGTGTTACTATTTCCAGCGATTGAAAAGAAAAAACATTTTAGCATTAACACAACAATTAACACAAATTTCGGTGATCACCAACACACTTTTCTAAGGCGTGTTTTCAGTCGTGTGCTTTTGACTCTCCGATTTATGCTCGATGTTCTTGATGAGCAAACACGAGGTGTTACTTCATTGTTTATTTCGTTAAAACTGACTTTTCGGCAGTAATGCTTTCTTCAGAACATGGAAGGGTATAGTGGTATGCTCCTATTTATCTTCAAGTTCAACTAAATAGGTCCTAACCGTGCAACTCGCACCCACCCATTCTACACACATTTGGATTGAGAAATTAGTACCTGACTTGTGCAGTCAGCTTCTTACGATCCAGCAAAGGCCGACGTATGCCTGTGCTAAAGGCCTTGGAATGCCCAAATACGGTCAACTCGGGCAGGATTCAACGAATTTTATGAAAAAGATAAAGTCCTCAAGCAGCGGCGAAACTGCATACATTCTGGAGACGTCGGTCTACGATGGAGGCGAGAGAACAAATCGACCAAAAGAAATTTTGGGACTTACGCGATATGTATTGTCATGTCATTTAAAATAAGGTAAAATAAAGGAGTTGAAAGATAAAGGACAAAGCTGGCGGTTATGATCAATCTCGCAGTGATATGCAATCCGTTCTCCTTCGTCAAGTATTTCAAAGGTAATTAAACACATATTAGATCCATTTTAGTCTATGCAGTGGTTTCAAATGAGTGCTTTTACTCTCGCAAGCAAGTTATGTACCAATATGTTATGACCGGGGAGATGGAAAGTTTGGTTAGCCCTCGGTACGGCGTTGAGCCCACAAAAATCGCCATAACAGGACATCGCTATCCATTATGCTGATCGTATTTTGTGAGCGCAATATTGTTGCTTCCCAGTCATTTGCTTAGCCTGGTACTTAGAATCTTATCTAATCAACACCAAGTTTATTTGTTGGAAAGTTATCTTGACATGGTTTGTTTACGAACGACAAGTGAGCATTTTTGCAATCGATGAAACACTCTCTCATAGTGTTTGGTTCAAATGGTCGTGTTTTCGTTTCAGCCTTTCCAACGAAAAGGGAACAACCCAACTGTCATCGAACTACAAATCGTTTTGATGAGGCGCATGGTTCACTTGTGCATCTATGTATGTATTTTCATGAGAAAAGCACTGAATTGTATTCTACCATCCTCTAATAATATTGAAATCAATTACGATTTCAGCAACTTTCCTCCTTCCAATGCTAAGATGACTTTGCAAAACAATTTCATAGCTCTACTAAGTAGATCGCACAACTTCTCGTAGCAAAATATTGAAGCATTTTCCATCCCTCTCATTTAGTCAGGTATGACTCCCATTGCTCACCATTATCATGGCCTGCTTTTAAAATGGTTGTGTGTAAGATGACCTTCGACTGGCTGGAACATTTGAGAAGCAGCGAACCACAAACAAGATGCTTACTGCTGTTTCCTTTTCATAGGTGCCTTTTGTTGGTTTACGAGACAGTAAACAGCGATGTTGACGTAGATTTTTGCTTTATCTTGAGATTCATTTTCTGAAATCCCGAAACATCATCACTAAAAAATTTCCCCACATATTTCATAATTGAGCAAACGTTTGGTGTCTGATGGATTCAAAAGCTAACACGACTTTCAACTAACGGTAAAGATAGAGAATTTGTGATTTATTTCTGGCCATTGGCGAGGTAACGGTGGGAAATCCTGATGGTGCTTTCCTTATTCGCTCATATTCTGTGAAGCCCGAATGTCTAGTAGCCAATGTTCTGCTATTATTAAGCTAGAAGTTTTCGTGCTGATTCTCCTCGACGGGGCTGAGGGGAGAATGCACGTAGAACAATGATTTGTGCAAGTGAGGTTTCAAAAAAGGTATAGAAAGGTGATCTATGTCCTCAAAGTCACTCAAAGATAAAAATGTTCAAAAATATAGAAAAATAAAAAGAATAAGGATGATTCCTCTAGTACATATTGCCGTTAATATCTAGAAATGTCATCAAGGCACGATCAGGCGGCAAACCATTGGGGAAGGAGGATGATAAGTGAGCGAAAATACGGACGAGTTTACTTTCAAAGTTTTATGTCCTAAATAAGAATGGTAAATATTTACTAAGAAAAGGCAGAGAACAATAGAAACTTTCTTCCACAGTTTTCTCAAGTAATTTGCGTAGCCACATAGTGTATTAGGAAGTTGCCATTCTCATGAACGACTTTTATTAATCTCCGCACTACTCAATAAGTTGATGTCTTTTTCTTGAGCACAAATGCCGATACTAGAATATTACCTAATCAGGTTGTTAATAACAAGCTTTGATCAATGCGATACCGCCTGACGTTTCCAAGGATTTCGGGTTCGCACACTAATCGCTATGACTCTTCCACTGATTGTTCCATCGGAGAGAACCGAACGGACAAGCTTCATATGGTTGGGTAATGGAATTAATGCCACTAATGGCACTTTTGTTTAGGATAGGCGAAATTCGCCGAACAAACAGTATTGTAGTGATTAAACGTTGCTAATAACATTCGTCATGTTGAGTTAAGAAGAAACCACCAACTTACACGGAAGTTCTTCTTTTTGGAATTAGAAGAAAAAGTGAACGAGTGTAAGCTGCTACTAGAATTATTTAAAACATTAAACAGCATGGGGCCAATAGATAGATGAGAGAGAGATGGCGTGGATTAACATGGGGAGCCAACTCGCTTAAGTGGAATAGCTTCGGTGCATTTCAATCAGTCCAGTAATAGTACTGAGCTTCTGCCTGTGGAACCGATTGTGGTCTTCTCTAAAATTCCTCGTCTAATATCGACTTTCTATTAACCTCGACATTGGATTATGAATTCGTCGCTTTCTCTATCAGTAATCGCGAGGTTGTTAAACAGCATACGTTTACATACAATAACACACATACAACACAATGGTAGGTGACGTTTCGGCAGAATCGCCTTCCTCAGAGCCTGGAAGGGTACACCAATACGCAGCTTACTAAGTCAAACACTTCAACAGCACAAACAGAAGGATGAAAATCAATCACTACAAGATTTACGGCTTCTCAAAAACACCTCCATTGGTTCCGGTTTCTAAACGTTCAAATTAACTTGTCAAGTAGCGGTTACAGGAAGGCACGTAAAAAAACGGCTCTGAAGAAGGCGAATCTGCCGAAACGTCAGCTACGATTGTGTTGTATGTCCGTTATTGCATGGAAGTAAACGTATGCTGTTTAACAACATCGCGATTGCCGAGAAGGAAAACGTCGCATTCCTCTTCTATTTTTTTGAAGAGGGAGGGGTGTGGCGCAGTGGTCGGAGGGGCGGGCGACACACACGTGGGATCGATCTCCGTGCCCGTTGCTCACCAAGCCTTCCATATCTCCATCGTCCGCAAATTTGTGCCAGACTTGTCTGGGAGAATAGCAACACTGGCTCGATACATCGATAGGCCACGGCGTGTTTTTGTAAAAAACAGACATGCATTCAATCATCTCAAACGATGCCTAGTGAAGTCGAATGCATAGCGCTTCGCTCAGGGATTGATCAAGGCCAAGCGCTTTGTCCTTTTTTTTATCGTTTTATTTATTTGGAGAAAGTTTTTCTGAAAACGGTGGTTTCAGTTTTAAGCACATGTTTCTTATCATAGAAAATAGAGTCATTTATTACATTACATAATTTACATAACTATAAATTATCAGCATCATTCTGTGTACATAGTCAATAGAAGCCATCTACGCAGGGTGATCATTTACGTAGCAATGAAGAACACACTTTTGTTACGAATATTTTCTGCACAAGAATTGACTTTCCAATGCCAAATACATTTAGCTCGTGCGCTAAGCTTAAGAGATTTGAATAAACCACGAAAAACACTACGATATTCAGAACTTCTCGTATAGCAAACGATGAAGGTTTGTGCAAAGCACACCATTTGCAATGTACCCTGCAAGCAATTCATCAGTACACCACGAAGTACTGATCCAGTTATTGATTTAAAACGATTGGAGCTCACAACAATCATCCATATCCACTGTTTCCACATGGTATCAGTAAAGAATCGTGCCAGATCCGCCATGATAACCGCTAACACCCACGTGCAAGCGTATATCGACGCTAACACGGAAATGGTGCGCATTGTCGTACGATGTTGGTTACGGTAACAGGCGTTTTTATTTCGAAGCATGAAGAGTTTCGCTGAAATTTGTTTTCCAATACAGCACATTGCACTAATGAATGAAGCGCCTTTTCAAACAATGAAGTCGCTGTAGTGCGAAATGTTAGGAATTTAGTTTTGACAGGTTGAGAAAATACTAGAGCTCTCAAGAGAGCTCCCTATGATCATTGTTATTCCACTTGCTTATAGGCTTTCACCTAACCGAAATAAACAATGTAATCCAAATCAATACGAATTAATAGGCATGGCTATGCGAATGCAAAGAAAAGACTAGTTCAGTGAGGATCGCATTTAACGAATAAACACCCGAGATAAGCTAGGTTGGAGCGGGAAACTGCAGGTGAGTATATCCAGACAGGCAAGAAATCCCGCCAAGATACTCGTTAGTAAAGTCTCAGAAAAAGCGTCGAATTAAACATGTCTGGTGCAAAAAACGTGATGAAGTTTGCCGCATCCCGCGATCCCAGCAGAGCCTAAAAAACTGGATATTCGTAACTAAAGCACTTGCAAATTTTCATTCCACTGAGCGTAAATCGGGCTTCAGAAACAAATTCGATTCTAATGAACGACGTTTTCTTGAGATTTTATGATATAGTAGTATCAATAAGTAATAGGTATCTTACCCATGTGGGAGTGTGTGGCACAGTGGTTGGAGGAACCATTGCGACACACACGTGGAATCGATCCCCGCGCCCATGGTCCACCAAGCCTTCCATCCCTCTGAGGTCGGCAAATTGGCACCAGACTTGTTTGGGAGGATAGCAGCACTGGCTCGATACGTCGGTAGGCAACAGCGAGTCATTGAGTCATTTTAAAGGCCAGTTATCAACTCACTAACCTCCAAACGATGCTTAATCAAGTCGAATGCATGGCGCATCCCTCAAGGATTGATTAATGCCGAGAGCTTTATTGTTTTTAAGTACACAAACTTCATGCAAGAGAATGATTTTCATGATATGTCTATTATCAGAAGGAATCGAGTAATGTAGTGATAGTGATGGTCCAACCTACCCGGACTTTGTTTTGACCCCCATACCGGGCCCACCAAGTCGCTTATCTCGTTGGGATCAGAAAGTTGCTACCAGAGCTGCCTAGGGCGAGCTTACTCCCTTTAATCCATGTTGAAACGTCCCAATATTTTTACTTTGGATTCCAGGGGGACTCGAGTCGACTAGCACCCAACGATGTTCGTAACGGAGACTAAAAAACCCTTAACCAGAAGCCGAAACCACACGCAGAAAAATTCTGATATAATCGTGGATGGTGGATACGTGAAAACGAATCGAGTATAAAAAGTGCTGGGATCTCAGCATAGTTGATAGACGTGACGTCTGGTCATGTAATAAATGAAAGCAAAATTGTTACTAGTGTTATAAAACATGTTATCGTTCCCGAGACCAAAGGCTACCTACCTCGTATGTACATGATCACGTAACAAATGACATAGACGAGCATTTGTGACGAGAAGATGCAGTATTGTAAGACATTCATACATGATGAGACGTTCATTGCGATGTTGAACGTGTTGCAGTTACTTGGCTTCGTGCTATCAATGCTATCGTAGACGAACACGCTGTAGACCAAGGAAAGCGCAGCGCACACCATGACGTTTATAGTCACCGTCATGTTCGTCATCCATTTACGATAACTGAAAACTCATCATATCAAAAGGATCTAAGTTTTCAGTGATTTCTTAATCCACACCATAGGACAGTTTCAGAATAAACGGAAAGGATTGTCTTACAGAATAGGAAACACAATAGCACACAGCAAATCGACGGATATGGCTAACATGATCACCGACTGCCATATTGTCGCTGTCAAGAACGTGGCGAATATGGCGAAACAGGTCATCTGGTCCATCACTGTACTTCTGACTAAAGTTGAGCAATGATGAATTACGAAAAGCAATCATTTTCACTTCTATGATTCTCTTCACGTATAATAAGCAAATCCCACAATAGTTCAGTGTCTTACTATGAAGTGCTCCCCAGATTCCGAACGTCGATTTGCGAAGGGAGGTTCATCCCTTCATCTCTGCAGTAGAGTTTCCAAGGGTGGGAATAAGTCCGAATCTTTCATTAGGAAGCCCAGCTAAGTGTAAGTTTCAGGAATCAATGTCATTTTGATAACAAAATAGTGATTAGGTGGCGAATGATGACGGCTATGAATGTCCCTGCACGGCTTTCGAGGTTGGAAGGATAAAAATCTTGCTCAACGATCAGATTATTGGATTGTTCGGGAACTAATTTTCATTTGTAATTTTATTTTCCCGTTTACGTTCTGCTAGTAGTTTTCTTTTCTCAAAAACATCACTATTACACAACATTTTATGTGCTTTCCCTCTGTGAAATTGATTTATAGCATAGTTTGTAATTGTGGCAAACTCTAAAGGCTAGAATTTCATATTTCAAGGCAGCAATGCGACAAATCGAGTTCTACAAATCCGAATTCGAAGAAATGCTGCCAAAAGCCTCGAAATATTAATGGACCATACTGCCAAGTAAATGTTACCGTACCCCGAGTGTAAAGTTGGTTTCGAAAATTTCGTGGTCGGAGTAAACTCGAGCTTTAACTGTAAACGATTATGGATGACCCTCCGCTATAGACGACGATCAAATGGAAACTCTGTTGAAGGAAATATACGGAAAACTATTCGGGAACTCGCAAAGAAAATGGTACAAGCATACAGACTGCTTCAAAGGATCCAAAGAAAGTTGAAAAGTCGAAGAAGCACGACAACGTTGTCGACTGAACACTCGACTATCGACTACTACTTCTTCAAGCATCATGACAGCTTCCTGCGCGATAAATTCTTCAGAAATAAGCCGAAGCCAAAACTACCTTCATTGCCACCTTAAGTCCAGAATTTTAAACAACCGGTATAACAAAATGTTTTCTCATCGGCAGAAGTGCGTAAACTACAATTGTTCTTACTTCGATCAAAAAAGTTTGTTCTGTGCTAGGCCACTTTGGAAATTCACGTTGAAATGTACCACAAGTTCCCAAAAGCAGAGTACCAGCTACTACTATGATTCGTACATCTTCACAACTCATGAACTCGAATGATTTAAGCATTAAGGTAATGCACAACTACTAATCATGTTATTAGAGATCACTTTATGCAAATATTTTCCATCGAAATCCAGATTCTATCAAATCGTGTATAAGACCAAGATAATGGACGATCGACGTCACATCCGAGAGAAATGTCCTGAGGAAAATTAATCATTGAACTGTAAGAAATGGCACCTTTAGCGCTCCAAGGTGGAAAGATCGATGGACAGTAACGAAAGCGAGGCACAATTTTGCACTCTTACAAACCTGTATATTCCCACTATATCGTAACTAGCATTCATCAAGCAGTGAGATCTCGTCCACGAGAATTTTATGGATGAAGTTTCATTTTTTCATGCAATAACAACTGATCTTTCTAATCTTTCCGCTTATACTTTTTCCAGGAGAATTGCACATGCCACAGGAAGCGCAGTGCACAGAATTGCCGTGCAATATCATTATTAGCGGCTCGGTCTTGCTGCGTTCCCGTCCACCCTCGACACACAATATCGGTGATGGCCGTCTTGTATCAGACTTTCCTGGAAAGTGTTTCTTTCGATGCATAAAGTCCTCTGCTTGCGTGGTGACAATGCCCTAATGGAGGTCATGGTTCTAGGAAGAGTCAACTAAATTAATATTCAGCAACAATAGAGAAGAAGGTGGCAGTTTAATCTAACAACTGAACTGCTACAAAAATCCGAGGACCTTTGTGGATGATGAATCCGAGGGAACAAATCAAAAGAAAGAAGTACTCGATAGTTACAGTATGTGAGGTCAGGTCATATAAACAAATAAATAAACTTTTATACCTTGCCGATATAAGTCGAAACGAATGAATTGGTTTTTCTATAAGGTTATCTTCTTAAGGTTCTTCTTTTAGACGTATAAACTAAGTTTTTACTTCCAGTGTTCTTAATGAAATAAGAATTCCACATGTAGAGCTTGTTTCCGGGATTCCTAGAAGTTTCGCGAACATAGCACTTCATTGGTAATATCAACGTTCAGCAAGATCTTTTCCACTGGTTCTGAGCTACGGTAACTGTATCATTGCATGTTTTCTCATGGTTGTCATTTTAACCATTGTGGGTGGTAGAAAAGAGAAGATTTCTACCAGGAAAGCGAAATGTTTTGATCCTTGTTCACTTCTCGCTAAGCCTCTGAATGCAACGAGCTGGTCCTAGATGGGTATTTCATAGTGGTTTGACGTTCTGAACAAAAAGTATGCACTAGAAACTAGAGCTACCAGGCAGGACTCGTTGTGAAGGACCATTCAATAATTGTCAATACATTGCGAAAGAAGATTTTTTTCAATTCTTCTTCGAAAACAGGGTAAATCTCACCAATAAATGCAATGTTCAGTAACTCTCCAGTAATGCATATGATATGCGTGACCGACAGTTGCACTAGTAGTAATCCTGAAATAATAATTTCTCTTCTTCAATGCCACAAAAAATAAAAGAGCATTTTTAGTCCTCCGAGATCTTAGGGATTACGATACTTGTCGTAAACTAGTTGATTCTCAGCATGAGCGCCGGGGTTTTTCAGCGAGAATACCACAGAACTTTCCTTGATGGGAAGACATCAGCTCCCACAATAAACTAGTTGAGAGTGATGAAGTTTTAATCATGTTGTTCTCGGTTTTCCGGCCGTTAATAATTGACGGAAGTAAAAATTTGAGTTTGAGTCTGAAAATGATTAAACAAAGGTTATTTTAATAACGCACACACAACGCTAACGGAGCTTATGGTGAGCTCATACCCAGCATTATGCCTTAAACCCTTTTTTTACTGCCTATTACTACTTTTCATAGTAGATTGCGACGTGAAGTACAACCATATGATGGTGAGATATTTGCAAAACGTGGACCCTTGAACAGATTCGAATGCGTGATTACCCTTTCGCGGAGCTCACGTGTTACACTCGGTCCCACTAAGGCCCTTGCTTTGCCTTTCTCTCAGCCAGTTTTCTACTTAACAGTGCCATCAGCAATGACTCGTCAACGGGAATGATCTGAGGAACATAAAGCATCATCGAACCCAGTTCAACCGATGTCGCAGTGGAAATCACAATGTTAACTTTTCCATTCCCGTTGATGGGTGATTGCTGACGAGACCGTTAGATAGAAAACTGTCTGAGGAAACGGCAACGCAAGGGCCTCAGTGGCGCCGTGTGTAACATGTGAGCCCACGGAAAGGGTAATTGCGGGTTCGAACCTGCCCTGAGGTCCAGGTTTTGCAAATATCTCAGTGTCATAGTGGTTATATTAGCACTGTTAATCCTCCTTGGTCTCTTGATAAGACGATAGGGCACTAGAGTCCTAGATTTACGCTTGGATAAAGTTAGATGTAGATGTTTGAACCTTAATTGTATGACTCAGTTCACATCTTCATCATTAGTCATCAGACTACCACTTTGATAAGAAGTACGTGAAAAGACACACCACGGAATGCACACATTCGAACATACCGTATTTGGTTTGGATTTTCTTCGTCTTATAGGTGGCTAGTAGGATGACAGTATGACCAAATATGCCGACAATTGCTAATACTATCTGAATCGAGCAAACCAGAATGCTGAATATCGCGTTGAATAGGTGGCACTTTTCGGGAAACATCCGCAATATCACAGAGAAGTGAAACTGTAATTGAACATTTATGTACGTATGATGTAAATACATCTGAACGAGACTTTAGAAGTTCCTTTTTTTTTGAAAAAAAAACCTTGAAAAAGAAACTTTCGGCTGAAGTGATGGATGAATCTTCAGACATCAAATACACCAATGAGAATGTGAAAAGGATAAACGGAGGACAAAGCTCTCGGCATTAATCAATCCCTGATGGATGCGCCATGCATTCGACTTCGTTAAGCATCGTTTGAGGATGATTGAATGAATATCTGACCTTTACAAGGACTCGCGGTGGCCTACCGATATATCGAGCCAATGCTGTTATCCTCCCAGACAAGTCTGGTACCAATTTGTCGACCCCGGAGGAATGGAGGGCTTGGTGGGCCATGGGCGCTGAGATCGATTCCGAGTGTTGAAGGACGCCTCCGGCCACTACACCACACGCGCCCCAAATAAAAATATTACATGAAGAAATAGGCAAAAAACCATATCAAAATATTTATTTGCAATTATAAAATAAATCGAAGAAAAGTGTTTTATGTGAGCAGTGCAAAGGTATAATGGAAAGTCGGTCACGAAATTACTTCAATATGTACCAGAAAGATATTTCTGATTTGTAAAAGAAGCGCTATCACTAAGACAGTAGATTGTTTTAGCTAGGCAAACGATATTCTTTCCCCGCCATTGCCTAAAACACCAACTCGTTCCGAACATTGTCAATCAAAGGCGACTTCACCATGTATGCGGTCTGTCAGAGAACAGCCACCGAGTACTGGACATCGAAATGAGACTCCACTGTGCCTCTCTTTGATGCCATCACGGCAACATGCTCGTTCAGGTGAAGAATTGCGCAGCGAGGCAACACCATTGTGCTCAGTATTTAAGGGACCCCTTTGGCGGAAAATAGTAGTCGGCTGTGAAGAAGGCAGATTGTGTCTGCTCGCTAAGAAAAAAAATGAGAGAAACCTTTTTTCAATAGTGCTGAGATACTTGAAAATTCCGAACATCAGGTGTCCGCGGCGGGGAGCGAACGCGCTATTGTTCTTACCGGGGAGTAACGCGTTCACCACCACACCATGAGGGTCTTTCGTTTCGCCTGCTTCTCAGCTAGTTCTATTGATTTCTGCAATCGGCAATCACCCGCCAGCGGGGTATTCAAGCAGGTGTAGCGGTGAACGCGTTACTCCCCGAAAAGGACAATAGCGCGTTCCCAAGACCGACTTTCTGTTAACCTCAACATTGATTGATAATTCGACGTTTTATTTCAGTAAGCAGACACGTGGTTGTTATTAATTCCTATTAATAACAACCTCGTGTCTGCTTATTGAAATAAAACATCGAATAGCGCATTCGTTCCCCACCGCAGACACCTGCGGTCCGTAGTTCTGGAAACATCTCAGCATCATTCAAATTATATTTCGCAATATACTCTGTCATTAAAAAGAGTAGGCAGTAAATAAAAACGGTTAAGAAACCTTTTTGTCGAAATCCTATTAAGAGCGTAGGTTTTGTGTCGGTAAGTGACGTTGACTGATATCTAGTAGAATAGAATGCATGCTTGGTGGCATCAGGAGCTTGGTTGTTGAGCTACACATACCAATCTGTTCATTCTACTAGCCAAATCACCAAAGTTTAAAAAGAACTGGTCCGGTGACTTTATCTGGATATCGAGCTACGATAACACGTGAATAGTAGGAGAGCACGAGAATGGTTTGTGTCCACAGCCGTAAAACTAAAGGAATGAAGCAGATAGAACGGATTTTGTTAGCACCCGTTATAATTACTCAATGAATAACAGAAAGTTACAGAGTTCAGAGGCTGATTAGATAGATAGAGACTCTTTACCTTTTACTACGTTCTCGTAGGTCGCTTGCAAAAAAAGAGTGGGTGTTTGTGACCCTAACCCTTGTTTGTGTTTGTGAGGTATCTAGCACCGAGGAATGAGACTATGGCACGAATGAAGCACTAGTAAGGAGCAAGCGCACTACAGTGGATATGCCAACCAAATAAAGAAGAAAGTGACGTATAATAAGCAAAGAATCATGACAAAAAATTAGAAAAATAAGAAATGGGAAAAGGAAAGGAGGATGAAGAAGAGGAGAAGGAGACAGGGCGATGTTACCTGGCATCCATTTCTTTCTAGAGATTTAGCATCTGGTGTTACGAGTAGTTTTACCACTGTCTGCTTGATGAATGAAATATTTCGTGGTTCCACGAACTTCATTACGTTGTTTACTTTTAATAAAGGTGATGTAGACGAAATGACTTGGAAAGTGCATTGCAAAAATGCAAAAACGATTAAAACGCTTTAACTCTGTCTTATCAAGTACATTTTCTCCTTCCTTTATTGCCCTTACGAATTTTAAAAGCACTTTGTTGTGAAAGCTTCAAATCACTGGAAGGAAACTGGATGTTGAGTTAATAAATTGAAAAAGGCCTAAAAGTTCCTCGTAAAACTCATTTCCTTTCTTTGGAGTACACTTCATAATTTAGTCGTCTCTTTTAAAGGACATGAAAAGTGACGGAACTGTTCTATTTCCAAGTATCTGGAATAAAATAATTTCACAAAAGACCGACTTTCTATAAACCTCGGCATAGATAGTTAATACATTTATTTATATGATCTTATAAACTGATCTTCTTTAGCTGATGTGAGGTCGGTATAGGTCTTCGTTGTCGTTGTCGTTGTCGTTGTCGTTGTTGTTGTTGTTGTTGCTGTTGTTCTCGTTGATCGATGGCTGACGTTTCGATGGAGTGAGGAGTCCCACTCTGAGGAAGGCGAAATCGCCGAAACGTCAGCCATCTACCAACAACACCAACAACAACGACAACGACGACGAAGGCCTCCACCAACTTCGCATTAGTTAGAGAAGATGAGTTTATAAGATCATATAAATAAGAAAAACAATTTCAATTTGCGAAGAACGAAAATAACAACTTGTAATAGTACCCAATATCGACTTTCTAGTAACCTCGACATTGGATTATGAATTCGTCGTTTCTCTCTCAGCAATCGCGAGGTTGTTAAACGATCGATGGCTGACGTTTCGATGGAGTGAGGAGTCCCACTCTGAGGAAGGCGAAATCGCCGAAACGTCAGCCATCTACCAACAGGATTTTCATCTTTCTGTTCGTGCTGTTGAAGTGTTTGACCTAGTAAGTTGCGTATTGGTGTACCCTTCCAGGCTCTGAAGAAGGCGATTCTGCCGAAACGTCAGCTACGATTGTGTTGTATGTGTGTTATTGTATGGAAGTAAACGTATGCTGTTTAACAACCTCGCGATTGCTAAGAGAGAAAACGACGAATTCACAATTCAATGCTGAGGTTGATAGAAAGTCGATCCTGGGGACTTTTAGAGCGACTACAGAACGGCCAATGGTTAAAAATACCGACTGACGCACACGTCGTGGCCGCTAGCTCCACCCCGTCTCGTGTCAATCAAGCTTCTCACCTCTTAGTAGCAGCAAAATTGTAATCTTATTATACTTCTCCAAGAAATGCGTCTTCTGAAGGAGGGAAGTCGCCTGTGGTGAAGCACTGTAAACGCCTACATGGAGCCATTCTTGTGTTTCACAGAGGTGCACTCTGACCATTATTGGATAAAATTCACGAAAAAGACAAAGTAAGTGGCAGTTAAGGCCACACGTAAATCGAAGCACGTTCCTCAATAGCGAATGCGAGACTTCGGACCAAGGAAATCTGCACAATATGGGAGAACGAGCTATATACTTAGTTACTTGGACTACTAGGACGGTCCGTCTTCACGAGTTGTGCGGTCTCCAGCACATATGCCATTCGTTCCTTTCTCTCGCAATCGTAGTCCATGGTGGTGGTCTTGTTCGAACATGGTAGCGCTTGCGGGTCTCATACCGTGATCTGTAAAACAACTGCAGCTGCGGGTACAGCTGACTTTGTTTACGAACACGTCCGCATAACGTGTGGGTGGTCGCCCAAGGGGACGTTTGCATTCTCTTGGAGTCCACTCTACTGTTCTTTTCGTCCACCTGTCGTCTGTTCTTCTCATTGTGTGACCGGCCCATCTGTGTTTCGCCCTCGATGTCTATTCTCCTGGATCTGAAAGATGTGACAGATTTCGAAGGTCAGAGCTCCGCATTCCTTCTAGATATTGGGGATGCCGGTTATGTCTTAGAAAAGATCGCTCAGGCGTTCTGTGAGTAGTGCCAGGAATTCTTAACATTGTTGAAGTGTCAACCCACGTCTCTGCACCATAACAAAGCGCTGGGAGGACCGTAGAATCGAAGAGATGAGCGCGGTCTTTCGGGTTCTTCAGTTGGTCGGTGGCTTCTTTGAGAGGCCTGAATGCGGCCCAAGGTGTTCTCCTTCTATCTAGCTCTTCCTTCATGCTGTTTTTCATGTTCATTGGTCGGCCAAGGTATACGTACGAGGTGGTCTCTGCAATGAGGGAACCATCCAATTCAATTTTTTCGCCTTCGCACCATGGGTTTTTACGAAGTGGGTCTTCTTTCGATTTATGCGAAGTCCGATCTTTATCCCTGCTTCGTTGAGTTCGTTGATCATCATCTTTGCTTCGCTAGTACTTCTTGAGAAGATGACAATGTCGTCGGCAACAGGATGGTTTGATAGGAATTTTCCATCAATACGTATTCCTTTCTCATCCCAATTGAGTAATTTAATTATCCACTGCAGTGCGGCACTGAACAGCTTTGGCGATATTGTGTCGCCCTGTCGAACCCCTTTTCCTACGGGTATGGTAAGAGGTTGGTGGAAAAGCTGTATTTTCGTAGCACAGTTCCGTTAACAGTCGGACAGAGTTCATATGTAGGACGGGTCCACTCCTTGGTCGACGAGCGCTGATAGGATTGCATTCGTTTCGACACTGTCAAACGCTTTTTCGTAGTCGACAAAGGTTAGGACTAGAGGCAAGTGGTATTCCCGACAGACTTCGATGACCCTGTACACGGTTTGGATGTGGTCCATGCAGAAAATTCCTTTTCGAAATCCTGTTTGCTCGACTAGTTGCTCCTCATCCGATGTCCTCGATATGCGCGAGAGGATAATCTTCGTGAAAAGTTTGTATAGTAAACTTAACAAGCATGCAAGACGATAGTTACGAAGATCCTTTCGGTCTCCTTTCTTAGGCAGGATGACAGAGCGCGACGTCCTCCACTGGTCTAGGATTTTTTCTCTTTGAAGGTATTGTTTCACAGCTGAGATGACCAACGTAGTTCGTATAAGTCCGTATAAATGCGTCGTTTTCTTTCTCAGCAATCGCGAGGTTGTTAAACAGTAAACTTTTACTTCCATACAATAACAGACATCCAACACAATCGTAGCTGACGTTTCGGCAGAATCGCCTTCTTCAGAACCGCTTTTTTACGTGCTTTCCACTGAGGAAGAGCCGCTGATCAGCGTCGGTTGACGGTTGATATGGTTGACGACTTCGGTGAATTGATGTATTGATTGGTGTATTGGACCCAGCTAACGGAAGGTCCTCAGTGGTATAGTGGGTAACACGTGAGCACCGGAGAGGGTTATCGTGGATTCGATTTGGCCTGAGCTATAAGTGTTGCAAATATCTCAGCATTGCAGTGGTTAAATTATTGCAGTTAAAAAGCCTGCAAAGTCGACGAAACGAAACTTGACTTTAGTTATCTCAACAATGAGGGATTCCAGAGCGTTTTTCTATGGGCCTTTTGACTTTTCGAGTAACCTTCTTCGCAGACGTTTTTAGTGAATGTGTGTTTGGCGTGGATTCTGTCTCATTTCAAGTCCTCGAGACTGGAATGAGTTTCAGTGATAGGTTGGAAAGATTTTGAAAACTGTTTGAGAATAAGACAGAGTTTAGTGGGGCAACCAACATCTCAGCGTAAACAGGATTCGGAGAAAAATGAACAGTCATAACCACTAAAAAAGTAGATAAAGTAGATTTATTGCGGCTGATTGCTATCGTACTACAGCCGAGTACTCATGGTGGAGTTGCTCGTACGCTTCCTTGAATTTTGCAAAGTGCCGATGTTCACCAGAAGAAAGTCTTAGTGAATGACATCGCTAGCTAGCCACTAGAAAGTAATCACACTCTTATTGTCGAGACATTAGCGTGGATGAAGTGTTTCTATACCTCTTCATGATGCAACCACTGAGCGTAACACTTACGGTTGTCGTACAACTTTATATCACAGCCCTGCAGAAACCACTTTCAGAAGACCTCCACAATCCAGTTTCACTCCTATGCTAAGGAGTTCTCTTATTGCCTTCCGGCTCAGTGAGATATTCCAGACCGTCCTGAATTCATAATCCAATGCCGAGGTTAATAGGAAGTCGATCTTGGGAACTAAAGAAGAAAAGGTGAAAAATCGCAAGCATAGAATCTTAACGAGCACTTACATATTAGCCAATTGTAAAAACGTTCAATAAAGCTTGTTCAAACAGGTGTTTTGTGAGCCTTCGTGAACGTTCCATAATCATTCGCGTATTAGTTCACGTGGAAAGCGGAGGTGAAAAAAGTAGAGCTTGAAGGAAATCATGAAGACGCAGTTGCGGTGAGGGCAATGTGACCTGCGCCATTTGCTTTAGATTCACGGATAAACGCAGCCATAAATGGAGTTTATTCTTCAAGGCAATCTTTGCAAAATCGCTAACTGGTTAATTGATTGTTAGCTCATTAACTACGTAATTGGTTTTATAAGCGTCTTTCAGTTACTCTCGTTTATCTTATTAGTTATCGGTGTGAGCAGTTGATGTTCGCTAGGAAAATATATCTGTGGAAGTATTTCCCCTTCTTTTAATTAAACCAAGCGTATTTGTTATGGTTTCAAACCAGTGTGGTCTTTTCGTAGCTCACTGCTATCATCACTAGAGTCTTCGAATTTTGCACAATTTAAATATTAAAGTAACCCATACCGAAGGAAACAACCTTGCAGACGAATATTTAAAGATTGGTGAAATGGCGCATAGCAAAAGATAGATATTATTTGCCGTTTTCGTCTGGAGAAAAAAGACGCACGAAAAAGATCACATTGAAGATTGGATGAATAGACGTGCTGTAGTCTCTTCAGCCATAGTAAGTTCGCTAAGAAAAACCTGGAGGTGAGCAAAGGAAATATGATGAAGAGACTTGCATGTTCTTTTTTTCTCTACAATGGCTTAAAGGATGGGGTGTTCCTAGATCTCAAACCGTGACATACAGCGAAGATTAGCTCCGATACCTGATAAGTCTAACAACTCTATTCCAAAGCCAAGCTATGTGGACCACAACTAGGATTCACTACCATCTTGCTAAAAGCATAATCATTAGGTGGCAAGTAGTGATGATTCGGAAAATCCTTAGCACAGCTTCCTCAATTCTTTACGGAATGAGAATTTTGCCAAAACAGCAAACTGTTGGTTATGCCGGACTCATACTGCGATCCACATACAGCCCTGATTTTTCGCGATCATGAGGATGAGCCACTCAACTAGATATTAGCCGCTTCCCAATGTGGAGCCTTTATAATGAGAGATTAGAGACCTGTTTGGGTGCTGTTTGGACGATTTGTCTTCAATGGTTGTGCGGGCAACATCAAATTTTCCACTCGCTTCTTTGCCTCGCCATTGTCACTCAATGCGGTGGTTTGATTGCAGTATGGTGGGGGATACGAGTCCCATACTGTCTTCTGTACAACAACTGAGCCGCAAGTACAACTGATTGGCTTCAGTTACGAACATGCAAGCATAAAAGTATAGGTGATCGCTCTAAGAGACCTCTGTATCCTCGTGAGATCCGCTCTACAGTTCTTTTCGTCCATCTCTCGTCTACTCTTCTCGTTTTATGACCAGTCCATATATGTTTCGCTACCGATATCTATTTCCTGAGTCTCTGAGTGCTTCGTTCGAACACTTTGTGAGTAGTAAGCGGTATTCTTGACGTGGTTGAAACCTCAACTCACATCTCCGCTGCTTAACATAGCGTTAGGAAGACTGTTGAATCGGAAAGATGAACTCGGATTTTCAGGTCCCTTAGTTGATCGGTGACTTCTTCAAAGGCCTTAAATACAGCCCATGCCACTGTCTTTCTTCTGTCCAATTTTTCTTTTATGTTGTTTCCCAGGTTCATTGAACTCCTAACATACACGTACAAAATGGTCTCCGCAATCAGATTAAAATTCAATTCGATTTGTTTGCCCTTCATAGCACGGATTTTCTCATGAATTGAATCTTTTTCCAATTTTGCGTAGTTCGATCTTATTTCCCGTTTCATTGAGCTCACTGACCATCGTCTCTGCTTCAGTGCTGTTCCTCGAGAAGTTGTCGTGGCAAAGCGATGATTTGGTAAGGATTTTCCATCTATACGTAAGGATTTATCGTCACAACCGAGTTATTTCATTACCCACTGCAGTAAAGCAGTAAACAGCACTGGAGAGATTCTGTTGCGTTGTTGAACCTTTTTTTCTATAGGTATGGTGAAGAGTCGATAAAGCAGTATAATTGCGTTGCGGTTCCTATAGCAGTCACATTAACGCCCTACATACTCAACGAGCGTACGTAGGATTGCATGCATTTGGGTACAATCAAATGCTTCTTCATAGCGACAAAAGTCAGGACTTGAGGCATGCCTTATTTCCTATAAACTTTTATGATCGAAGTCACGCTTTGGATGTGGCCCACGAAGGAAAATTTTCACCGAATTCCTCCTTTCTCATCTGGTTGTTTTCATTCATTTTCATTGACATACGGAACAGGAAAGTAATCATCATGAAGAGCTTGTAGGAAACACTCAGCAAGCGTGCTGAACGATTAGTGGTTATCTAGATTTCTTCAGTCATCCTTCTTGAGGAGGATGACCGCCCGCGACGTTCCCCTTTGGTCTGGAGCTTTTTTTTGAAGGTAAGATGTCATGTCAGCTGTGAGAAGCTCATGTAATTTGTGGCTGCCATTTCCAGGAAATTCGCCGGTGATATTGTTATTTCCTAGAGTTGTGCCTTATTTTATCCTTCCGACAGTCGATCGAACCTCATGTGGAGGAATTCCAGGTGAATTTTTCTCGTGCGTACTTTCGAGACCGGGACGGTACGCACCATGTGGAGTGGAAAAGGTTAATGTAAAACCTTTTTATTATTAATTCCATGTCACGGCTGAAAGTTTTAGTGATCCCACCGTCATTGGTCAGGGCTAATAACGAAACATTACACTCGCCCAATTCCCTACAGCTCTCTTTTAGACCTGCTCTTTTTTGTGCCGCTTTTAACTATTTCTTCTTCCTGTACAGAGTGGATCCTACAGCGGAGCTCTTCGGTAACTGGCATTTATTACCAGCCGTGTTAAACGTATTGCAGTAGGACTGAACTTCAGTTTGCTACCCTTTTCGAGCAAGTCCTTAGTGGTAAAGGAGATGCGATTCAATTTTCTTGGTTAAAAAACAAGGCGAGCTCGGCACAGCTTTTCAGTCTTTCGACAAGCACGTTTTAGTTTTTGGTTGTGTCTTCTTTAATTAACCAATGACGTTTAAATAAGTTTTCATCCAGAATATCATCAAAACAGCCGGACTTTTTCCGCTTGGTCGATGACCTGTATCACCTGTATCACCTGTAGTCCCGTTGATCGTCGAGTGACTCGAGCTGGCGTCAGTAAATCCTCCATTTTTTCCCTGTCGGTGCAAGAGTAGCCTAGTGGGTTCTGCTCGCTCTAGGGACTCATCGAGCATCATATCTTTCTTCTAGACTCTTAGTGAAAAACTCTGACCATCGGGTCGGTGGTCTTCCGGCAGTATGATTGATATCCCGAGGAATCCAGTCACTAACGGCTCTTGTCCATCGGTTATCATTCATACGCATTACGTGTCCGGACCACCTTATTTTTAACTGTTTGGCGTATAGAACGACATCTTTGATTTTCGATCGTTGACGTAGGTCGGAGATTCGGATCCCATCCCTTACTTGTGTGAAATGGGATGCTCCTAGCATCGTTCTTTCGATTGCGCGTTCGATAACGCTGAGTGATCTTCATCCCGCTTACGCAGCGACCAGGTTTCTGAAGCATGCGTTAGAATTGGAAGAACCGATGAGTCGAAAAGGTAGGCACGGAGACGGGTGTTCTTTGTTCTCTTCGCTACATCGTCGATGCTCTTAAAAGCTCCCCGAGCTGCTCGTTTCCTTCTACTCAACTCTGGAGGTAAGTCGTCCATCATATTGATTTCTCATGAACATCGTTTTCTTGAGATTTAGTCGAAGACCAATCTTTCCACACGCTTTATCAAAGTCCGCAAGCATATGTTCTGATTGGCTAATGTCTGGTTTTATAAGGACGATATCATCAGCAAAGCGAGGGTGATATAACTGCCGACTATCTGTAGGTCGAAGAAAGTAAGACAGAGCGGTCTTTTGCACTCTCCCGACGCTTCTTCAATGAGCCTTGTTATTGTGTGAATGTAGTCCATCGTACTAAATCCTTTTCGAAACCCTGCTCGCTCACATGGCTATCCTTCATCCTGTGTTCTGTCAATCCTGTTTAGCATGACCCCACTGAAAAGTTTGTAGACGACAGACAGCAAGCAGATTGGACGATAGTTCCCATATCGCGTAGGTTACCCTTCTTGAACAATAACACGGCCTTGTGGTCTTCCACTGAGAGTAGGTAGTACTTGCATTAAGACCGGTAACGTGTGAAGAGCCGAGCCAGTGTGTTTATGAGGACTGACGGAAGGTTCTCCAGATGTTCTGATCTTATTTTATCCAAACCTAGTACCGTTCGATTTTTCACCGCCGAAATGGCATGTCGGATTTCGGAAGGGAGAACCTGTGGTACCGCATATCCATCCTCTTTTATTTCATATAACGGGAGGTGGACGTGGCTATAGAGGAGATCTGAATAGTATTCGTGAATGATTTTCTCCAGTGCCTTTCTGGACGCTGTTACTGTTCCGTCTGGGCGTCGGAGTGCAATCATCTTGGTCTTGTAATTGGCGAAGTTTCGGTGGGCTTCGCGAATGCTTTTTCCAACCTCTGCAACTTCGACCACTACTGCTGGTCTTCCCTTTTTATGATCTTCTTTTATCGCCTGTCTGTATTGTTTTGCAAATGATGTGGTCTATTTCGTCATGGTACTCGCTTGAACGCTTCAACTTCTTTTTCGTCATAGTTTGATGTTGGCGCGTAAACGACGAAGTTTGTCAAAGCCGGTGTTGATCCACATCTTTTTAATCGTAAACGTCCGATTCGGATTGTAAGTTGTTCGAATGAATCGATGTTCATGGACAAACTTGTGTTGACGAGCACGCCAACACCGCCTACTCCTCTACTGTCGCATGTTCCGAGGAACAGTTCTTTTCCAGTGTCATAGACAGCGTTGAATGGGTGGCGTCGTCTCGTTTCAGCAAGGCTGATGACGTCGTACCTTACCATTCTTGCTTGCATGGGCAAGTCTTCTATCGAGAACTCAGATGTAAGCGTACGTGCATTGCATCTGAGTTCTCGATAGAATCGCACAGATCGTCACTATAGTTCATCGTGATTCAGGCAGCTTCCATTGGCCCTGAGATTTTAGCAGTCTCTCTGTTCTCGTCCTACCCAACGCTGCGAAATTAAGGGCTCTTTTGGGGTCAGGGAAATAAGGCCCGTTTTTTTTTTACTATGTTTAGCTTCTGGCCGAATTGACTCGTAGAATACAATCCGCATAAAGCGAGAACGCATTCACAAACGCATGCCTGAGTACGCCTAGCAAATACAGAAAGTATCTGCCAAATCGGCGCAGCAGAAACAGGGAGTCCATCTCCTGGATCCACCTGCGTTTCAAGGAAGCAAAGGTCGCTTTCGGCCGCGATTAATCCGCTATCCGCCACTTGGGGACGCGCCACGTAGCCTCGCGACTAACCGGCTCGAGATTCCTTATATGAGGGAGATCCGTGGTGGTCGATGACATATTTTTTTCCAGCTTAAAGTTGAATTAAATTTTCGCGCGAAAGAGGCGGTGATCGGACCTAGTTTAGAATGATGGGACTACCGATGAGTCAAGTACGCACCATGTTCTGTTCCTGAAAATGTGGTCGACCTCTGCATCAGTTGTGTCGTTAGAGAACTCGCATGTCTAGCGGCGGCTTTCTTTCTTGCTAAAAAATTCACCGGAAGAGGTCCGCTGAACACAGAAATTGTGAAAGACGATTTCCAATCTCATTTCTTTCTCCTAATTCAAACTTTCCAAGCCTGTTTTGCCCGTCATAGAAAACTTCCTCCTAATGATAGTTAAACGCATCTAATTCGTAGTCATCACTTGAAAGGGTAGGTTGGTAGCAATTGATGATAGTGATATTCCTATGACACGTTGGTTGCAGATGGAGAGCAGCCATGCGAGTGGAACGATCTCGTGCAAGTAGACGAAATACATGGTAGAGGTGCAGACAACAAAGCCTATGAAGATCGTTACGTTCTGTCAGCACCGACATTTCTTAACGGGACCTTTTCTTTGTAGGTGACAAGCGTCCTGCTGTCTAGTTCGCATATGTCGGTCTACTTTGTTTTTGTTTCTGTAAGGCAATCACTGGAATTTAACGCGATCTGTGGTTCAAAAAAAGTGTAAAGATCGGGTTTTGAGGAGAGTGTTATATAGCGATAGAATCTGTACAGTATATGTATTCTTTCTTTGATGAGCTTACACGAGGTTAATAACAATATTTATCATCGGCTAACGTTTCGACATCTTCGTCTTCATCAGAGCCGATGATCCGAGTCGATGGTCCACGCTTGTTATTCGTCTCGATGTGGCGGCTTCGCCTTCGTGTCGGGTCAGGTTTTCCTCAGCGGTCCGTCTCCTCGAATGAGGCACACTCATTCAGTGATGCCCTTTTGTACACGATGCTGATGGTGAATATAATGATAATGTCCGTTGATAACTACTTGTTTTTCTTCTGGACATATATCATCGCGCACATCGTGCAGAAGTCGATGTTATTATTAGCTAGCACAAAGCGTAGTAACACTTCGAAACCGACTTTCCTTGAATCTTGGTGTGCTTAATCAATATGTATTCTTTCTTTTTTTTCTTTTTTTGTATTTTTTGTTTTATTTTTATTTTGTATTTTTGTACAGTATATTTCGAAAACAACTCGATATATCTTAATATCCTAGTTCGAGCTCATTTCTATCCAAGCAGTTCAACTCATTCCATTTCACAACATGCCACTTACCTGAACGCACCCATTGGGAAGATTTTCTACGAAGATCATCATGTTCTGTCATATTTAGCTAATTGGCCTCGACTATTGGACATATTTTATTAT
The DNA here is from genome assembly GCA_009735665.1 of Angiostrongylus cantonensis. Classification (NCBI taxonomy): domain Eukaryota; kingdom Metazoa; phylum Nematoda; class Chromadorea; order Rhabditida; family Metastrongylidae; genus Angiostrongylus; species Angiostrongylus cantonensis. The sequence goes on from MQTX01000069.1 coordinate 703,543, forward strand.
TCACCCATCAATCATGAACGTCTTTGGTTTTTGCTGTAACTATCACTTGAAGACTCCCCATTCTTCATGAATTTCATGAAACCCTGGTCAACTTGACGGTCGTTCAAAATTTGAAATAGCTCCAGATGAGCTTTCATAGGTCTTCAGCACAAGACAACGGTAGCGTTAATAGGTCGGAACACACTTTTGTTGGACAAGTGTGGTACAAAACTATCGACCATGGAGGTAGAAGAGGCCCGGTTACCCGTCGCGGATTCGAACCAGCATTGCACGGCATGTCTAACCAATGCACTTCGTAAGTCAGTCACTGCACATAGTCATCCAATCACTTAATGAGATTCACCGCATTGCCGTTCAAGCGGAACATTGGGACCGTTGTGGGATCACTAGGAATTGCAGAGTAGTATTATAGAGTTTGCCCTATTTTGGAAGTGCTCTACCAGAAATAGGAGAAGTGTATTGCGAATGCGTTGCGTGAAAGATGTGATTGCAACAACAGTGTTAACAATGAGGTGCGCAGATAACGTCAACCTAACCAAGAAATCTGAATGAGTGGAGTCCGAGAGCGAGTGGATTTCTAAGAGTGCAGCATATAGTGAGAGGTTTGGAATATGCTAGTTTAAAAATGAAGGAGATAACAAACTAGTGACAAGAGACATAATGTCAGACCGACAAAGTACGAATCATCGCATTGTTCAATTTGTGCGCTCTAATTGACGAACTTATCATTATGATAAGACGAGCAGCGATTATACTGACACATTAAAAAAATATTTTAGATGATGAAGAGGTTATAAAAATAGCTCTGATCACCTTCACTGACCGGCTAACGCACTTCCCCTTCAATCACGATCTCCTGACGAGGTGTTCTTCAATTTGGCGAAGTGTCTATGAGTAATAGCTTTAAATTCTGGTACCTCTTTGAGGTTCTGACGTCAGTTAACGATGTCGTAGGGCACAATAACACATAACTTTAGAAGTTGGTTTTTTGAAGAATGACAATGACATCTCGATCACCAGAGTAGTCGAAGATTTGAGAACTATAGATTCAAAGAAGAGAGTGCGTTCTGCAGCAGCATCACCCTAGTCATCTACATAATTTTTATACAATAATTTTTTATTCTCTTATACTGTGAACCCAACAGGATATAGCTGTTAAATTTCTATTCAACCAGCGTTTCGGCTCCTTCACCTTTACCAGATTCACAACAGTAGGAATCGACCTAGATACGCTTGGAACACAAGGTTTCAAAAAAATCGATAGCGATTTTAAAATTTTTCAACTTTGCAACACAGGCGCAACACTTTTTGGATGGCATCATACTTGTTCATTTGCTTTCGTATTCAAAGCACGAGACAGGAACAAGTGAGAGAAATGTGTATCATTAGCTCTAGAGTATTGGAATGTTACTACGGGGAAATAGAAGAGCCTCCATTTTGTAAATACGGTTCTACGGATTTTAATGGTTTTTATTCCAAGTAATAAAGGCCACGTAGAGAGCGCGTGGGGTGCAGTGGTTGGAGGGGCCACTGCGACACACACGTGGAATCGATCCTCGCGCCCGTGGCTCACCAAGCCTGCGATCCCTCCTGGATCGACAAATTGGTACCAGACTTGTCTAGGAGGATAGCAGTACTGGCTCGATACATAGGTAGCCAACCGCGAGTTATTGTAAAGGACAGATAGATATTCAATCACCTCCAAATGATGGTTAGTGATGCCGAATGCGTGATTCATCCCTCAGGGATTGATCAACGCTGAGAGCTTTATTCTTTTGTTTTTAACAAAGGCCACCTGAAAAGTAATGGTTTGAAGATAAAAGTGGCCGTTATTTTCGCATAGGATCCATTGTATTCAAGGCACTTCGAGCGTTATCTGTTAATTACGTCAACATCGTTAATGCTACTCACTCAGGTAGGCGAATCTGTCAAATAAATAATATTTGTCCTCGCTACAAAGCGGATGCATAAATCGCTCTAGTGGACAGCATCTATTCATGGGATTTTCAGTACAGTAATTTTATCTATTTCGAGAAAAAACAGTTGCTGGAGATCTCGGGCATGAATGAATTTTCGCCTGATTTGTGAGATTTGAGACTAATCAGACTATTTTCTTAGTTCTCTCAATCATTGCTAATTTACCGTTACAGCAAAATAACCCGTTCCAACTAGCCATTGTCAATGAGCTGATCTGTGAGGAGCTTCTCAGTCAAAATTAAAAACCAGTATTGTGAAAACTCTTCTGAAAAAAAAAAACAAAGAACCGTTCAAGCGAGAGTTTCATTTCATAGTTGTTAGTGGCATGGCAGCAGTGGAATTAGGTTAGGATTTGCACAGTTGCAATTACTAAGCATTTTATTGAAATGCAGAAAATGAAAGGAAGAAAAAATAGAAAAAAATGAAAATTATGGAAAGAAAAAAGAAATAACTAAAAAAATTAGGAAAAAAATAGAAGAGGAAATTAAAAATGAAAAATTAGAAATGAAAGTGTTTCTTCGAAAAATATTAATCCTGGGAAATTTCGACTACTAACGAGGTAATAATGTCACTTCCTAATAATGACAATCTGCCACTTTTCGTCTTCTTTTTTTTCTATTTACCACATTTTACCACATTAATGCCTTTCTACTTTCAGAGAGATTGAGAAATAACCACATTTTTGAAATTTTTGTGAATTATTCTTAATGAACATTCTTGTCGGAGATCAATTTAAGAAGGAAACTCGTAGCGTGATGCTTCATGTGAAGTCCGATATGAGGACAACCACTCGCCACGAGCTTTCCAAGCCGCGCGGAAATCACATCAACTGATTTTACCAGGCTCTTGTAAAGCGGAAGACATAATTTCGAGCACACATCCTTGAAACTTTTCCAATGTTGCTGGCTTGAGGAAATAGATTTGGTGGGCTTAGAGAGTTGTTCCTTTAACGAATCCCAAAGAAAGAACTTTGCAGGGCTTCTGATTGGCGCGTCGAGCGGACACAATGACCCATCAATCGGTCAGTAAAATGGTCCTTCATTCATAAAAAACAGTTGAAAAAATGTTGAGTAGAGTCACCTGTCATCTTAGATTGAAATAAAACCTTCACTATTCTTCCAAGTACTGATAACTGGCCAGATTTCATTTCGCAGCATGGTACCTTTCGATATTCATGGTATCTCGAAGGATGAAGCGATCCAGAGTCCTGCTTGAAGTCATTCCATACCATACCGCTAAAACTGTTGTTAAACACGTCTTTCTTTAATAGTCTTCCATCATCTTCGCACTTGAGCAATGGATCCGTGAACTTCGTAACTTGCCGCTAAAACTTGCAATCTTTTGCAGTCGCATTGCGACGCATATTGTCATGTGCCTTAAATTTTGTAGAAAAAACTCAAAGTAATAAATTACGACTTTCCTAGTTCGTTGTCATTTAGTTATTTGATAAATGGATTGAGAAGCGTATTAGGCAGAGGTGCCACGCAATAACAAACGCACAGTTGCTGCTGCGACCCATCTTCGGCTTAACCAAGCTTCTATTGTTCTGGAGTTAGCAAATTAAAACGACCTCTCTGCGAGCATTGATATGATCCAGAAGGTCACTACTTCTCCGATGAAGACTTTTGAACGTTCTGCCATAGCTGTCAAAGCATTTGAAGGAGGACCAATGATCGGCATTCAAAGCCGTTCATGAAAAAGAGAAAGTTTTCAAATGACGGTTGAATCCATCAGATGACCTTCGCGGGTAGCGGATGCCTGACAGTCGTGATTGTTCTGTTCTCAAATTTAATGTTTTTGAATGATCAGGCCAGCCCCCACATTCTAGAATACTCAAGTAAAAGCTTGAAATAATTTGATTTTGTCATTGAGTTATTACAATTGTGTTGCATAGGAATTCTACTGAAATATTCTTTGCAAGAAAATTCGCAGAATCATTGCGTTGGAAAGTAGTAGTAAGCGTAGTTATTCTACTAAATGCGAATGAACAGTGAATGCATCAAGAAACTCTTGAAATGGAATTGCCGGAGAACAAAAGTAATCCTCGACTCAGTGGATCATCGCTGAGAAAACTTTGCAAGAGTTACCAGTCACCAACGGCATTGATTCGATATGAATGGCTCACAGATAACAATCATAAGATACGAGGAATTAGCGTTCTACATAAACCTTTTAGAGAATCTGAGTGGAATTGAATCCAGTGGTATACATGTGCCAATTCAAAAAAGAATGCACAAAATTACTTTAATAGGTGTTTTGGAAAATTATAGTTTAAGCGCAACGCAAGGAGATATCTGCACGATGACAATACAATTGAAGCATATTGAAGCTAGCTGTACATGTGAATCTATGGGAGGCGCTTCACCGTAGCAGGTAAAGAGGAGAAGGGATCGAACCCTATTCCACAAATAATAAAAACTCTGCCATAGCACCCTCTAAGTTCTGTTCACTATAATTCTAACGGTTTTTTTCCCTTTTACTGATAATTATGAGAGCTTTCAGCATATTAAAAAAGTAAATCAAAGTAGAGAAGAGAAAAAGTAATTCTTCGTATTCTTATTGAGCAAACACGAGGTGTTATTTTTATTAAGCACATTAAGCTTCCATATGTGTTTTCAATGCGGTTGCCAGGTGATTGCTGATGGCGCCGATCAACAGAACTGTCTAAGAGACAGGTGAAACGAAGAACGCGCATTATGTGGTGGTGCACGCGTTACTTCCCGGAAAGGACAATAGCGCGTTTGTTTCCCACCGCAAACACCTACGGTCTGGAGTTTTGTAAATATCTCAGCAACTCAAAAGACCGACTATCTATAAACCTGGGCATAAATAGTTGATATAATTATTCATATGATCTTATTAACTGATCTTCTTTAGCTGATGCGAGGTTGGTATAGGTCTTCGTTGCCGTTGTCGTTGTTGTTGGTGTTGGTCGATGGCTGACGTTTCGGCGATTTCGCCTTCCTCAGAGCCGTGGTGTTACGAGTGGGACTCAGCCATTGACCAACAACACCAACAACAACGACAACAACAACGAAAACCTATACTAACCTTGTATCAGCAAAAGAAGATCAGTTTGTAAGATCATATAAATAAATGTCTCAGCAACGTTGTGGTTGTATTTCGCTTAGAAAAAGTAATGTTAAGAATAAATATGCACAAGGAGTAAATGCAGATGATGTTCAACTATGCTACTGAAGATCATGTTAATGACGAAGGAAAACCGATTTATCACAAAAAAGCGACGAGGGAAAAGGATTTAGAGCGGGATTATTTTTAGTTGGGCGCGTGTGGCGCAGTAGTTGGAGGCGCCACTGCGACACGCACGTGGAATCGAATCCTGCGCCCATGGCCCACCAAGCCTTCCATCCCTCCGGGGTCGGCAAATTGGTACCAGCCTTGTCTGGGAGGATAGCAGCACTGGCCCGATACATCGGCAGGCCACCGCGAGCCATTGTAAAGGCCAGACATGCATTCAGTCACCTCCAACAATATTTAATGAAGTCGAATGCATAGGTCTACACCATATTGAACAGAAAGGCTACTCACCGTGGTGTAACGAGTGGGACTGGCCCACGCATCGTTCACGTGGGGTCGCGAGCAAGGCACACCCTGGGGGCAAAATATCATTTTGAAATAGGGCGCTAGGTCACGTGTGACAGCTTCCGGGATTAATTCATACCTTAAAGATGCCCCATGCATTCGACCACATTCGCACGATAGTTGAGTGATTGAATGCGTATCTGGCCTGCACAATGACCTGCTCTACCAAAATTAGTGAGCCTCTCAAATAATTATGGCAGTAATTCGTCGGCCTCACAGGGGAAGAGGGATTATTGATCCCTGTGCTTAGGATCGAACCAATGACTGATGATATGAGTATCGCAGGGTACGTCTAACCATCACGGTACACGCGCCGTTCATATTAAAAAGGCGAACATAAATAAGAAAAATTTAGTGGATATCATTTTCATAAAGGCCCATTAATATGCGCTTTAGACTTTCCTAAAAGAGGGCAAGGTGAGATGCTTCACGTATAGGTTGAATCAAAACATCAGAAAGTTTCACAGTCTGAATCGGAAGCGAAGCAAACGAAAACTCATTCGTTGGAATAAATATTAAGGCGAGTAGATGAAGTAATGTAGAAGAAAGTGGAATTTTCGAGAGGATTAAAAGTGAGAAACCAGATGTCCTTGGGGTAAAGACGTTCATCAACACCCTTGCTCTCTCATTCTGGACATTGAGTAATCCCGCTCTAAATCCTTTTCCCTCGTCGCTTTTGGTAATAAATCGGTTTTCCTTCGTCATAAACATGATATTCAGTAGCATAGTTGAACATCATCTGCATTTACTCCTTGTGCATACTTATTCTTAGCATTACTTTTTCTAAGCGAAATACAACCACAACGTTGCTGAGATATTTATTTATAACTGAGAAAGTGTCCGGCGTTCCCACCAGGAAGCCCGACTAAGAGTGAACAAATGCCTGGATCCACGACCGTCGTGGTACCAAACTAGTCACATAGTGGTAAATCTTGCTTCTGTTCCATAAGCGCGACGACTGCCTGTGGTAGTGAGGACCTAGGGTAGGCTTTCCCCACGCATTGATCTCGAAACTCCAAGGAAACACTATGGCTAAATCAGCAGAACACCGAAAAATGGAGGCTATGCTGCGGCCCGCATAACCAGTGAGGAAAAGGAAGTGTCCAAGTATCCACGTATTAATTGCCTTATAGATAACTGATATTTCTCCTTTGTCGCTCAGCTTTCATAGAGTGATGACAGTGAGTTTTAAATAGAAAAAACCTAATCGTTCCTACCACTTGCCAGAAACACCCACTTTGGTTCACTCAGTCGAGCGTCTAGAAAACCGTCACACTTCTGAGAAGAACGCAGAACACTCATTTGGTGGCCCGGTTGCTGTGCGCTTAACATCTCATGAAACCCCTCTGTCAACGTCTTCCGCTCACCGATTGTCATTCAGACGTATATTCGTGGACGTAGGTTTGAACTCTTACTTTTGCGGAACGGAACTCTACTATGGAAGTATTGTTTTCAAGGCAGCGAATTCGGAAATCCGAAACTGCACGAAATCTACTACGTCTCATGCGTATTTCTCAGTGGTTTCTTTTGTTGAGCAAAGTATTTTCAGCGCACTTTTCGAACCCAATCGATAGCTTGTTTGGTGCAGATTATATGCATGGCATGGCTCATGAGAAATAATTCTTTACACTGATTAGTTTAGAAAAACGTTTTCTTTCACGAGTGCACTTTCTGATAATTCACGGTCATTTCATTCCCAATCGCTATGATAAGTCATCATGGTCACCGTATGGAATTTAACGAGTAAAAAAAGTGCTGAAACAGACTCAACATAGGTTCTCGACCATTTCCAAATTTTGACAGCAGAGTTCTTTTATGTAAAAATAGCGTAACATATAGCAACTATACATGCTATGCATTGCTACTCTCAGATCTCTTCAGTACCCACGTCTTCCCGCCGTCATACGAAGTAAAACAGAAACGATTTGCGGACCCACCAGTTCTCCCTTCCAAAATCCGATAACCTATTACATCGGTGAAGAATCGAGCAACACCACGTCCGGACAGGAAAAGACCAGAATGCGTTCCATCATTCCCATACTCCCAATACACTGGCTCTTCTCTTCACACGTTGCCTGTGAAAATGCAGGCATATCATCAAGAAAGCGTCACACAGTCTGCCTGCTGTTGCTCGTCTATAAACTCTTCACTCGAATCATGGTAAACAGTATTGCCAAAATACTGGACCAAGGACAGCCACGTGAGCAAGCAAAATTTCGAAAATAATTGATGGACCACATCCACATGACAACAAAGCTCATCAAAGTATCGCGAGGGCGTGAGGGACAGCTCTGTAACGCTTTCGTCGATTTTGGGGAAGATTTTGACTCAACTGAGATAGAAGCAATCATGGAAGCCCTGGATAACAATTCCTACTTACTCAGTCCATAAAGATTCTTCGTGAACTATTATACAAAAATTTCACAACGAAAATGTCACTGTTTCATAAAGAAATTAATATCGATGTCAAAAGAGGGGCGTTACGAAAGGAGTTACCATCTTGCCAAAATTATTCAACCTTTGAGGCCGTCATTAGAGCATTACAATGGCACAACATGGGAGTGAAAATCGGTGGTCGAAAATCACACCATCTTCGCTTTGCTGATTATATCGTCGTATAACGCCAAGCAACAGCAAGGCGAAACGAATGCTTTTTGACTTTGACAAAGCTTATGGAAAGATTGGTCTCTGACTAAATCTCACAAAAACGATGTTCACAAGGGGTGGACTGGCTTGGTATACCCTATTCACGCTCTTCATAACGAATATCTCTACATGATCCAGTTACGTCTGTATAAGACAAGAAATCAAAATGCTGAGCGACGTAGTTCCAGAGTTTCGAAGGAGGAATCGAGTGGCTTGAGAGCTTTCGAAAGCATCAAAGATGTAGTGAGGAGAAAAAGAACACTGAACTCCCTCTCCACCTCTTTGACCACACGATTCTTCCTGTACTGATTTATGTTTCCGCAAACTGGTGGCTATGCGAGCATGGTGAATAATCGGTCAACATTGTAGAACGTGCGGTCGAGCGAATGATACTAGGAGTACAACCTTTATATTGCTGAGATAATTGCAAAACTTGGACATCAGGCCAGATGGATCCACGACAACCCTTTTCGGGGGCTCACCTGCATCACACCACTGAGGCCGTTGCTTTGCCTTCCTGGCAGCCAAATGGTGTGAGCATCGCGTATCACACAGTTGAGAGAAGGAAATCGAAGCTCCGGACTACGTCAACCACCAAAAATCAAAGATGCCGTTTATACCTCAACGTGTCAAAAATAAGGTGGGCAAGACACACAATGCGTGAAAACAATAACCGACGGACAAGAGACGTCAGTGATAGATTCCAAGGGATGTCAGAAATACTGTAGGTAGACCACCGGCCCGATGACCAGCGTTTTTCACGAACGCCCTAGAAGAAGAATGTCATGCTAAATGAGACCTAAGATCAAAAGATCAAACAGAACTCACGGGGCCATTCTTACACGTACCAGGGAGAAATGGAAGATTTACTGGCACCCGCTCGAGTCACTCGACCTTCAACAAGGCGACAGGTGATAAGTGATAGTTGACGCAATGCATTCCCTTACCAACCCCTAAAGTCATCAGAAAAGTTAATTACAAAAGAAAATTGTCTTTTGTCGAAATACTGCAAAGTCAGTAACGAACAGGATACTAGTCTTTTTGAGAACGCGGCCATGTTAACGGATCAGGCATATTGGAGTAGGAATCAATGGAGAGTAATCGAAATGCGCCTCAAAATCAGAATGTATGGTCCTCGAGCCCTGCAAGGAGAAAGATAACCTGTTTCTTTAGGTCATCAACTTATTAATATTCAGACTTTGCCCTCTAAATCGCCATTGCGTGGTCGATTTTTTTTTTACTCGTACTTTCATCCTCGATTTCAGCTTCAATATTCAGCCCGAATCAACCAGTGGGAATATCGAAGAAAGAAATCGTTGGAGGTCAGGTACTTTCTTCGGTTCACATCGTGGTGAAAACCAGAAAACGCTTTTGCATGGCTAAGTGAGAACTCCAGAAGAGATCAAATTGCGCGCCAGCAATAGACAATCCTCAGCACCTCGGACCAAATGGCCTGTGAGAAGCCATAAAATCTTGGGAACCGGATCAGGCGAACATACCACGACGCATCGTGGAGACTGTTTTTCGCTCTGCACGTATAATGCCAGAACGCTCCCCTCAGATGTCGATTTCCACTCTTTTCTTGAAAGCCCAGATTCTACAAATTTCATATAATCGTCGTACAAGAAAGAACAAAAAAAAAGGACGACATACGCAAACTAAACCCTTATCGTCCGCGAAGAAGGGAGCCCGTCGTGAAATAACGGTGACATAGGCTTCGTCGTCCATTCGACGAATGTCCATTTGGCCGACTTTGGTCGAAATCCATTGCCCTCGTTTGGCCATCCTTTGTCTTCAAATAAGGGAGGCTCTTTAGGATGATCACGATGATCAACTGCTACTCACCGACCGATGCACATGACGAGCACAAATTTGATGCGTTTTAATATCAAGAAAGCATCCGCAATGATAAGTTGTGTTATTCATCGGCAAAAGAGAAAGTTTAGCTGTGTATTATAGAAACATTCTAGACGAATTCCTATGCGAACGTGAATTCCAGGTTAAGGAAGGCACAATTGAAGACTAAATGCTCCTCACAGAAAGACTTAGAAATTGTACCGAGTTTGCCACAGTTCCTCAAGAAGATCAGATAGCACCTCCATTACCACTAAGGGGTTTCACAAGAAGAGAAAGAAACTGAAGTATGATTCTACTGCAACACGTTTAATATGACTAGTAGTAAAGACCACTTGTGAAAATCGGTGGTCGAAAATCACACCATCTTCGCTTTGCTGATTATATCGTCGTATAACGCCAAGCAACAGCAAGGCGAAACGAATGCTTTTTGACTTTGACAAAGCTTATGGAAAGATTGGTCTCTGACTAAATCTCACAAAAACGATGTTCACAAGGGGTGGACTGGCTTGGTATACCCTATTCACGCTCTTCATAACGAATATCTCTACATGATCCAGTTACGTCTGTATAAGACAAGAAATCAAAATGCTGAGCGACGTAGTTCCAGAGTTTCGAAGGAGGAATCGAGTGGCTTGAGAGCTTTCGAAAGCATCAAAGATGTAGTGAGGAGAAAAAGAACACTGAACTCCCTCTCCACCTCTTTGACCACACGATTCTTCCTGTACTGATTTATGTTTCCGCAAACTGGTGGCTATGCGAGCATGGTGAATAATCGGTCAACATTGTAGAACGTGCGGTCGAGCGAATGATACTAGGAGTACAACCTTTATATTGCTGAGATAATTGCAAAACTTGGACATCAGGCCAGATGGATCCACGACAACCCTTTTCGGGGGCTCACCTGCATCACACCACTGAGGCCGTTGCTTTGCCTTCCTGGCAGCCAAATGGTGTGAGCATCGCGTATCACACAGTTGAGAGAAGGAAATCGAAGCTCCGGACTACGTCAACCACCAAAAATCAAAGATGCCGTTTATACCTCAACGTGTCAAAAATAAGGTGGGCAAGACACACAATGCGTGAAAACAATAACCGACGGACAAGAGACGTCAGTGATAGATTCCAAGGGATGTCAGAAATACTGTAGGTAGACCACCGGCCCGATGACCAGCGTTTTTCACGAACGCCCTAGAAGAAGAATGTCATGCTAAATGAGACCTAAGATCAAAAGATCAAACAGAACTCACGGGGCCATTCTTACACGTACCAGGGAGAAATGGAAGATTTACTGGCACCCGCTCGAGTCACTCGACCTTCAACAAGGCGACAGGTGATAAGTGATAGTTGACGCAATGCATTCCCTTACCAACCCCTAAAGTCATCAGAAAAGTTAATTACAAAAGAAAATTGTCTTTTGTCGAAATACTGCAAAGTCAGTAACGAACAGGATACTAGTCTTTTTGAGAACGCGGCCATGTTAACGGATCAGGCATATTGGAGTAGGAATCAATGGAGAGTAATCGAAATGCGCCTCAAAATCAGAATGTATGGTCCTCGAGCCCTGCAAGGAGAAAGATAACCTGTTTCTTTAGGTCATCAACTTATTAATATTCAGACTTTGCCCTCTAAATCGCCATTGCGTGGTCGATTTTTTTTTTACTCGTACTTTCATCCTCGATTTCAGCTTCAATATTCAGCCCGAATCAACCAGTGGGAATATCGAAGAAAGAAATCGTTGGAGGTCAGGTACTTTCTTCGGTTCACATCGTGGTGAAAACCAGAAAACGCTTTTGCATGGCTAAGTGAGAACTCCAGAAGAGATCAAATTGCGCGCCAGCAATAGACAATCCTCAGCACCTCGGACCAAATGGCCTGTGAGAAGCCATAAAATCTTGGGAACCGGATCAGGCGAACATACCACGACGCATCGTGGAGACTGTTTTTCGCTCTGCACGTATAATGCCAGAACGCTCCCCTCAGATGTCGATTTCCACTCTTTTCTTGAAAGCCCAGATTCTACAAATTTCATATAATCGTCGTACAAGAAAGAACAAAAAAAAAGGACGACATACGCAAACTAAACCCTTATCGTCCGCGAAGAAGGGAGCCCGTCGTGAAATAACGGTGACATAGGCTTCGTCGTCCATTCGACGAATGTCCATTTGGCCGACTTTGGTCGAAATCCATTGCCCTCGTTTGGCCATCCTTTGTCTTCAAATAAGGGAGGCTCTTTAGGATGATCACGATGATCAACTGCTACTCACCGACCGATGCACATGACGAGCACAAATTTGATGCGTTTTAATATCAAGAAAGCATCCGCAATGATAAGTTGTGTTATTCATCGGCAAAAGAGAAAGTTTAGCTGTGTATTATAGAAACATTCTAGACGAATTCCTATGCGAACGTGAATTCCAGGTTAAGGAAGGCACAATTGAAGACTAAATGCTCCTCACAGAAAGACTTAGAAATTGTACCGAGTTTGCCACAGTTCCTCAAGAAGATCAGATAGCACCTCCATTACCACTAAGGGGTTTCACAAGAAGAGAAAGAAACTGAAGTATGATTCTACTGCAACACGTTTAATATGACTAGTAGTAAAGACCACTTGCAGGAGAGCTTAGCAGAGTAGTCCACAACGGTTGAAGAAGAAGGAACTGTTAGAAGAAACAGCAAAAAGAACCAGTTCGAAAAAAATGCAGCGGAGACTTGTACGGATACAACGTTCTGCTATCATTCCTTATAAACACATATGAGATCACTAAAACCTTCTGCTACGATATGGAATTAATAACGAAAAGATTCTGCACTAACTCTTGCCGTTCTTCAATCACCGTCCAAGGCTCTAAAATAGAGCAGAAAAAAACTACTTGTATGTGACAACTTACCTTTAAAAGGAAAAAAAACCCAGACCAATGGAGGACGTCGTAAACGGTCATCAAACAAAAGAATTCGAAGAAGTTGGAAAGTCATGGAAAATATTCGAGGAAATCGAATGCTTACTTGGATACTTCGACGATCTGTCTTTACAAGTTGCGCAGATTCCAGGACATTTTCCAACCGTTTATTTGCCACGTAATCGTCATCATGGTAGTGGTTTTATTGGACTTGGTGATGGGTGAGGGTCTCATACCGCGGTCTGTAAACCAACTGCAGCTGTGAGCACAGCTTTTCATACTTTGGTTACAAAGATGTCCGCCTAACGTGAAGCTGGCCGCATTCCAACTAGATGTTATGCGTGCCGGTTGTGTTCCACAAGACATCGTTTAAGCGTTCCTGAGAGTGTCCAGTATCCTTAACGTGGTTAAAGTATTGGCCCACGTTCTGCTGTTTAACAGAGGCTTGGAAGAAAAGTCGAATCAAAAAAGTGAACGCGGATTTTGGGTCTTCTAGTTGGTTGGTGGACTCTTTGAGAGCCTCAAATGCGGGCCGAATGCGGCTCTCTTTCTGCCTAAATCCTCCTTAATTTTGTCTTTCATGTACAATAAATTTTTAAGGTTGACGTATGATGCCTTCCTACAACCAAAGAACCACCCACTTCGATCTGTTTGTTTCCCAATCAGTTCTTCAAGGACTGATTTTCTTTCCCGCTTACGTGTAGTACGATCTTTTTCCCTTTTCGTTGAGCCCACTGATCTTCGTTTCTTCTTCGTTGACACTTTTTTTAGAACGTCACAGCGTCATCGGCAAAACGAAGATTTAGTAGGAATTCTCCATCAATACGTATACCTTTCTCATCCCACTCCAGTAGCTTCGTTATCCGCTGCATTGGGGCACTAAACAGCTTTGACGATATTGGCTCGCCTTGTCGAACTCATTTTTTTATGGCTATAACAAGAGGTCGACGGAAAAGTTGTATTTTTGTAGTACACCTCGGAGAATATTCAAATAGAGTTCTTCTGTGGGGTGGGTCCACTCCATAGTCGACGAGCGCCGATTGCCGCGTTTCCATTGCTTACAACGGTCAGGACATAGAATCAGGCGGTATTCTACACTTAGCTTTGTTATACTGGCCATAGCTGAGTGTGGACTACATTGCAAAATTTCTGAAAGAATTCTACTTGCTCAATTGGTTGCGCCTCATTCGATGTCTCCTGTCCGTCGGTTATTGTTTTCACGCATTGTGTGTCTTGCCCACCTTATTTTTGACACGTTGAGGTATAAACGGCATCTTTGATTTTTGGTGGTTGACGTAGTCCGGAGCTTCGATTTCCTTCTCTCAACTGTGTGATACGCGATGCTCACACCATTTGGCTGCCAGGAAGGCAAAGCAACGGCCTCAGTGGTGTGATGCAGGTGAGCCCCCGAAAAGGGTTGTCGTGGATCCATCTGGCCTGATGTCCAAGTTTTGCAATTATCTCAGCAATATAAAGGTTGTACTCCTAGTATCATTCGCTCGACCGCACGTTCTACAATGTTGACCGATTATTCACCATGCTCGCATAGCCACCAGTTTGCGGAAACATAAATCAGTACAGGAAGAATCGTGTGGTCAAAGAGGTGGAGAGGGAGTTCAGTGTTCGTTTCTCAGTTTGGGCGCCGGTGGGATGAATCCCTTGCTACACATCTCAGCCCGATGCCTAGGAACACCTGCCTCCTACGAAGAGGCTGTAAACAGTTATTAAAGCGTTATAAATGGATACTTTGTACATTGTCACTTAGTGTAGTCTGCAAAGTGAAGCTTTAATTCCACTAAAAAAATCTCTACTTTTCTGAAAAAAATTCTGAAAGGAATGATTAGTCGTCGAAAAGTTTTGTTTAGAAGTGAGTGCGTAAAATTTTCCTTTCCGAGCTTTTTGACAAGAAGTACGAAATTAATACTGCATGTTCATGTGTTTTACCTAATTACGAAACACAACAACGTCTTACGATTACGTGGTGATTAGTGATTCTGCAAAAGAACGAGCGGTTGTGTAGAATTCGGCCAGTCACAGAAGTCGAACCAACCAATGCAAGCGAGAGATCGAGGAAGGAAGAGAGTGATGTCAACACCCACCACCAACATTACTCACCATTAACATCAATGGTCTTAACAATAAGCACTCGAAACTATCTGGAAGTGTGTTTTATTCTCATAGCTAAGCGGCAAGTGAGCAGTTGAACTATGCTAAATCAGGTAGAAGGTTGTTCGGTAGCACTTGAAATGATTGGCCCTAGAAGAACGATTGTTTTTTTTTTCAGATTGCGAAAGCATTAGGAGGTAAAGATGGTATGTTTTCGTCGTATAAGGCACTAAACTTAAACTTTTATGCTGCCCTCGTATCTTCCGTTTTTGCTTGTTGTTTCCTTTTCAAATCGTTAACAAGATTATTTTCAGCTCTCGACATCGCTCCAGCTCCACAGACGCAGGTTCGTGTTCAGGAATGATTTTTAACAAATCTTGTTATTGAAACTTTTTTTGTTAACTTTACATCACTGTTGAATTTTATCTGCCATGAATACTCAATCGTCCTTTTGTGTTGAGCAGATCAGGACAGTCATATTCAAAACGTGACAGATGTAAAATTCTTTTTTGGCTTTTCTCGAAGGCATTCCTTCTGCATGTACTGTCCTTAGCCAGTCGATAGCATCAATAAATCGACTTTTAGCATCTGCAGTGTGTGCGGTGCCTACAGGTGAACTGCGTTCGCCTTCGTCTGCGGCAATGCAACCACGTCTGTTGTGTCGCATGTCTACTGGAACATCTGACGGTAATCGACATCGAAACAGTTACCGATAATGCTCCCTGTTCTTTGAATAGTTAAAAATTAGTACTTGCTGATTATTTCGCTTAGCTTTGTCATTAGACGCCGTCGTTAATTGAACGGTTTGGTAAGCACCAGGGAATTAAGTATCAATGATAAAGTCACTTGGGACCCACTTACTGATCTGTGTCACCTACTCAATGTATTCTTTTTCATGTATTATCTCGTAAATAAACCATAAATTCGAATTGATCATCTTTGAGGCATTTATGGCGGGTTGCAAACGAAGCGCTCCCCTCTTCGAATTCAGTATATTGATAGCAACCTTTTCTGACAGGATGAAACTCCAGGGCAAATATGCGCCCGGTTGCTCCAATAATGCTACAAATGGAGCACAATGCATAGGTCATCGCTAGGAGATTGACCAATGTTGGCACCTTTTCCTCAATTTCTTATAAGAATATGTTAGAACACTTTCTAGGAGTAGAGTATGAGTGAAAATTAGCACGCAGAAATCATTTGGGCCTCAAGGTATTCTCGCCGCTGCGTGGCTCATACCTAAGCATTTCGAATATTAAGTTTTGCTTCATCACCACACCTGCCTCACGGTCCTTTTTCTGCAACTTAGAATTCAAACCGTAGAAATTTGTCTCAGATGCTCAAAATTAAGTTTTAGTAGACATGAAAAGTTGGGCTGACAGTCTGCATGCGAATAAAGTTGGCAAAAATCACTTGTTTATGCACAGTCGTCTTTAAAGCTCTAGAGATTTTTTATTTTTATTAAATCTTGTGAGATACAAAGACAGCAAGAGCCAGTTTTAGTTTTGGATTCGCGATAAAGCAAAAGCGCGTATAAAATGCATTAAACTGACGTGTTCCCAACGTATCCACGAAAACGATATCAATGCTGTTTTGGACGAAGAGGAAGTCAGTGAATTATTCCTCAACTGCTCAAATCGTGCATAAATGACATCATAAATGTCAGTATAGTTTCAGGATGGATTGAACCTCTTTATGCCGCTGGATCATCGTCAATGGTTGCAGTACTACCATAACAAGGATGTCATCTACTATGCGCTAGGCGGAAACAAGTACGTTAAGCAGTGTCCGCTGTGCAAGGTTGTACTGACAATGACTGTGAATTTCCAATAAAATACTCAGTTCATCAGATTTTAGTCGATGTACGTTGAAAAAGAAGGCTGCAGCTATGTGACGTGTGCAAATCTTCGTTGTCGTACACGTTTCTGCTGGCAATGCGGTGATCCGATAGAAAGCATCATGCATTTCACTGGTACGGATAGACTTCTTGTTCAAGCAGCTATGCTACTGCGCACGTGCACTTTAGATCTAATTCAACAGAGATCAAGCTTCAAAGCACGGCAATTTTGTTGTCGTCCAGGATGTTGCGTATCGCGCCAAACATTTTCGTTTGCCGAGCTAAATTCTTCCTCAATCTAGGGATTCCCGATACGGACAGTAGGAGAACCGACAACCGATTTTTATGTGCTTTCATTATTCATAAAACTTCAGTAAAACAAAAATTAGCGAAACAACTCAGTGGTATTTTGACATTTTACAGTATGTTTAGGCGAGAAATGTCGAGTCGGATATGATGATGTCGAGCGTGGTTTATTCTGGGTAAAATTGGGCATTGATGTACGAGCCTTTGCCCTAGTCCTATATGCTCCTGTGTTTTTGCTTGCTTGTGTGGTGAGTTGGGATTCCAACACCTTCATTACTTATTCGATCAAGGTTGTGCAGGCTTAGGTGGCTCAGTGATTAGAGGTGCACTGTAATATGCACATGCCTGTTGATTCAATCTCCTGCCATCAGCAGACCTCTCCTTCCCTCCGAAATTGATCGTGGAGGGTAAAAAGAATGGCTTTATACATTGATAGGGTCAGGTAAGTTACTGTGTTGGCCAAATCGTCAATCAGACAGATCGACAATGCTAAAAATGAAGTCGAATGCATCATGCCTCTCTAAGGGAATCATGAAAGCCGATTTATTTATCTTTGGCTGAAGTTAAACAAACAAGTTGGAATGGGTGGTTGATATCTCAACCACAAAAAAAACTTGTCGCACCACCCTCGTAATGACTGGACATTGAACTGAAGTATAAATATAAATAACAAATATAAAAATGGGAAATACAAATAATAAATAAACGAAAAAATAAACAAACACAAACAACATCTTTCTACGGTTTGCCGCTTCATAGTGACTGAAAGGTGTTCCTGAATGTCGGGCTGCGATGTACAGTGCGAGGATTCATCCCCACGCAGGGCCTTCCAAGCTGAGAAGGAGTCCGGTGTTTTCATCAGGAAACTCAGCTAAGAATAAACCAAATCGGGATCGACTACCGCTCTGGTATCATACTGGTAAGTCTCCCTCAAATTTACAAAGGCGGTGACTGCCTGTGGTGGTGAGGACGTGAGGCAGACTTTGTCGAGGCTTTGACCTCGGGACTCCATGGAAACACTATGGCTAAGCCAGCAAAGCTCCGATAGATGGCGATTATACTAGGACCAGCACAACAAGTGAAGACGGGCCATCCAATTTTCCAAGTTTGCAAATAAATAAACAATTGGCTGAGTTATGTAGTTTGAATCTTCGGAAGCTGCAGCATCTCTGAGAAATTGCGTTGCTCAGGAATCGATGTCAGAATATTTCTGTTTTATTTCTGTACATGTTCTAGCAACGGTTTTTTCTCGGATTTCGCACAATAATATACCATCGAAACTCCCATTCTATGTTATCGTGCGCCATGTCGTTGCACTGCAGTGTTGTGTTGTTGAGAAATTTCAACGAAGGGAATCAAATATGTCAAAACAAACAGACTTGGAAGTGCGTACCGCAAAAGGCTTGAAACGTTAAAGAGGTTTGGTACAAAGAAAATGTTAACAAACACACGGTCCTACGTCGCTTTCGAAAGTCTGTCGTGGCGAATTCGATTTCAGTGATGACGGAGGCCGTGAACATTCTTTTAATATTGACGAGGATGCATTAATTACAGAAAGGTGGTGGAAGCACATACATGCAAAACTATTCAGTAACTTACAGATGGACTTATCGCAATCATTACGTTTGTTTCTGAATATTTAGGAACAACTGAAAAGATGAAGAAATAATGGACCCTCATCGATTGAAAGACAGCTGTGGAAATCGTGGTTTTGAAGTATTATTGGTGAATTTTCTGCGCAACCACAAAGGTGCGCTTCTTGACTGAATTATTAATCTGCACGAGAAATGGATCCTCAACGGCAACCGGTAACGATCGGCTCAGTGGTTGGAAAGCGACAAAACTCCGCATCCGAAATTGCATGAAAGGAAGGTGGTGCTGCCCGCTTGGCGTCTTACAGCTTATTTGTTCCATGACGGCATCCCAACTCCGTGTTAGACGATTGGGCGGAGCAGTTTCTCCATCACATTGACTAAATGCTCCGAAAATCCGATGGTTGCGCTGCCCATTGTTTAACAGATAGGCACTAATGCTCCTTGTTCATAAGCGCGGCCACCTATTGGATTACTGATGATGGAGAAGTTAAACGAGGTGGAGTGCAAAACCCTTCCTCACTCATCATACTCTGCTGACCACTTTCTTGCACACTGCCACTTCGAGCATTTCGATACGTTCCCATACTAGAAATGCTTCAGAAGGCAAGTCGAAACTTGTAAAAACAGATCTTCCAGCTGTCGAAATATTGAAAGATTTCCAGAGTGGTTTCCTTAGTTACATCAACAAGCGTTGCCGTGACAAAAAAGAGTTTGGAAGTAAAACTGCTATATTCAACGGACTGTTCACAACAATGTTGGATCACCTAACGCAAAAATGAGTTTGACAGTTCCCACGCCAGCAGCGAACCACTGCTTAAAATTGTTTCTGTCTCCTAAAAAATTCTTATCAAAATGCTAAAAATCTCTTTTCGATGTAAAAGTAAAAGTTTCTGCTGTAAAAGTGTCGACGAGTACACTTATATCTACAATATCGAAACATCCTGGCAAGGACATCTCGGTGAACTCAGAGAGGATGGAAGCATGGAAACTGTGCTTGGCTAAGCACAGTTTTTTTGTAAAAAGAAGTCATTAGGCGTTAAATTTTCTAATTACGACTCCACTATTTCACTTTTCTTTCTTTCACCTCTTGTCCAGCAGTCGTTTTACTCCGACGACTCATTTTAAGATCGGTATTCCACTTTTTGTGTTGTTCGCCTTCCCAATATTCTTGGCCCAACGAATATACAAGAATGCCACCGTGAAAAGTGACTATTTAACACATGCTGAACAAGTTTTGGTAATATTTAAGGTTAGTTTGGACTTATTTGAAACTTCATGCGACAAGAGTAAATAATTCGTGCAGCCAATATTTCCTGCACATCGTATGCGCAATTTAGCACCGCTCATATCCTACTGTATACCATCAATTAATGGGAATTTTTGCGCAGCAGTTCCAAATGTAAAATACAATACACTCGTGGTTGTTGGATTGAGGGCGATCTAAGTTGACGCTTTTACACCATGCTTATCTAAACACATCGGTTGTCATCAACAATTTTTGTGCGGCAAATATGCATTCGATTTCCTTCATGAGTTGAATTGTACTTATGACAAGCACGAGCATTCAAGGAATATATCAACGACGAAGGCTTGTCATTCGTTACAGTTGAATATTCAGATGACCACAGTAGCTCTGGCTAGTTTACCGGTCACGCTGTTCCTCTCGTTTGGCTCCGTCGCCACTGGCATTTTAATTTTCGCAGCATATATAGCCTTTACTGCCCTCAAAGTCACTCCATATGCAAAGGTTAGTTCACTTTTAATAAAATTTTGTCAGAAAAGGTAAAAGCTCTACAGGTTAGTTAGGACCACGCTTGCACTTCAGAGCATTTCTTCTTTCCAAAGGTTAACCACCTCATCGTAACTAGGTGTTCCTGAGTGTCTGACTGCGACCTACAGCGAGAGGTTTATCTCCTCTGTAGAGTCTTCCAAGCTAAGAGAGATTCCGACATTTCTATCCGTAAGACTAGCTAAGAGCTAACTAATAGCAGAAATCACTGCTATTCTGGTACTGAACTTATCACATGGTGGCAAATCTTTCCTAATCCAAAAGAGCGGCTTCTGGTGGTGACGACCTGAAGAAAGATTTCCGCTACGATAACCGCAAGATTCCAGAAACCACACTGTCTACACTGGCAATGCCCCAGCCTCATGCCTTGCAGACTGGAAGTCAGGACGTCGGGTGATGAGACTACTGGTGAGAGGCGATCAAATTCTGGGTTGCACATAAAGTCACTGAAAACGGGCAAAACGAGCACGCCAAGAGCGCGCCATAGAGGCTGTTTTTTTTGTGCATCTATAACACTAGAATAGTCTTTTCACTCTCCTACCTTTACGTCCTACTTGAGGCAGCCGATCGCACCAAATTCTATGTGGTCCCCCTATAAAACACGGATAGCAGAAAGACAGACATAGGCCAATTAGATGACGGACCTTTGCCATTCGGGTAAAGAAATTCCTGTTGCGAAACGTCCGCGGTTTTGGAATTGTCATTATATAGCGATCCATTTCCCACCTAGTCACCTCAAAGAAAATCCTATGACTGCACCTAGACACTGTTCGGCTCCAAGTTCTCCATACTAGAAAGGCAGTATCATCGACTACCACTCATCAACTTTTGCAGATCATTAGAGCGACCTGGTTGCATTCTACAACTAATCGGAAAAAGTCATATGCAACGAAAAGTCTTCCTATAAATTCGCTATTGAGAACTTCAGTCTCAGACTAGGAATGGTCAAAGAGAACGAAAACAGGACACCGAAGTCCAGAATAGGAAAAACGAAATGAGAACGAAAACGGTATTTTAAGACACTCCTCGGCACGTATACTTCTTCACTTAAATAGAAACTTATTGTTCAAGCTGAGAGACATTCGCCGATGGATATGGAATTCCTCTAAAGGCACGGCTCCCGCGGAGGTTGTCCATATCTCAAAAACAAAAAATGGTGCCTCTTTGAAAATTCAGCGGTTGCTGGATTCTGTACTAGGTCTGATCACCGCCTTCCCTTTGCGAAGACTCGATTCAGCCTTAAGCTCGAGAAGAACTGTCATCGTAGAAGAGAAGCAGAATAAATCGTGTATGACGAGGGTATTCTAAACAAAATCCTCTCCTCATGTGACTCACATGGAAAGCAAAAAAAGATCGGAACGAGGACTATGGTTATTACCGAACCGCTTAAAATTTGTGCCAAACTAGCCTCAGTTTCACAACAACAATTTCAGACCGCATCTCGAATACCACTGAGGAGTTGTTCGAAAAGACAACACTGAAGCTTGATCCTGCTGCAACACACCTAACACGGCTGATAATAAATGCCATATGTAAAAGGTTTTAGTACAAGGATTGACATATATACGGGCAAGAAAAAGTTATTGGAAGAAACGCAAAAACGATCTAGCCTGAAGAAATGGGGCCGGAATCTTCGCGACTGTAGCGTTCCGCTATCCATCCTGTTCAACGAAGATAAGTCTATGATCACTACATCTCGACATGATACGGAATTAATAACGGAAAAACTCTATACCATCCTTCTTTACTCCATAATCCAAGCTGCGCACTCCGAAATGCTGCTGCTGAAAAATGGTCTGGGTTTCAACCCTTTGAAGTTCGAATTACGATAGAAAGCACGAAGAAGTGCACGGCGCCAAAATCCGATGCCAGAGTGGATTTTCTTAGAGCTGGTGGCCATAAACTACATGCACTTCTCGCAACCCACATGACGTCTTATCTTGAGAAAGAAAAAATCCCAAACTTGTAGAGGACATCGGGCGCGGTCGTCCTACCCAAGAAGAATTTAATAATCGTCGTGTGATACGCTTGGTTGAGTGTGCACTACGAGCTTTTCCCGAAGATTAGCCTGTTGTACATATAAAGGACATTTGACGAGACACAACCATTGAGTAAACAGAATTTCGACGTGGTTTTTTTGCATGAACCATATCCAAGCCATGTGCAAAGTCAGAAAAGTGTGTGGAAAATACGACTTTCTTCTGATTACAATCTTAACCGTTTTTTGTTTACTGCCTACTCTTTTTAATGGCAGTGTATATTGCGAAATATAACTTTAATGAAGCTGAGATATTTGCAAAACTCTGGACCGCAGGTGTCTATGGTGGGGAGCGAACCAATCTCAGCTTCATTAAAGTTATATTTCTTCTGATTGTTACTCCTGCCGACTAAAAGTGATTGACGACTATGAATAAGCATTTGGCAGCGTCGAAACAAATGAGCACTTATCAGCAGTCCTCGACCAAGGCGTGGAGCTGTTCTATGAAACAAGTGTCCCTGACTGCTATCAGAACTACGCAACGAAGATAGAGCGTTTACATTGAAATCTTACCATTTTCCTAGGAAAAGGGATTTGAGGAGACGACACTTTATTGCCAAATCTGTTAACTGCTGGAATGTAGTGGGTAATGAAATCAATCGACTGGAATGAGAAAGTGATGTGTATTCATAAAAAGTTTTTATCAAGTCCGCAAATGATATCGTCGTCTTTCCGTGGACTTCCGAGCGGAAATGCTTTACTGCTTAATGAATTCAACGAAGCGTGAAAAACATTGTCCAGCGCACAAAAATAACGATAATACAGTTTATAAAAACCTATGGAAGACCAAGGGGTCGATATGGATGATTCTCTGATGGAAACACTTTATATGTTTAGTATTGACGTTCAATGGACATGGAAAACAACATGAAAAAGGAAAGCAGCATGTACTGCATTTGGGCCACTCAAAGGAGCCACCGACGAACTGAAGGACCCCAGAAAGCACGCTCGTCTTTTCTTCAACAGTCCTCTCAGCGCTCTATTATGCAGCGGAGAGGTATGATGATACCTCAGCCATGTTAAGCATACAGCACACTACCCACCGAGCGCTGGAACGATGTCATCCGAAATTTAACCAGCATTCACAATGTTCTTTCGGAATGCGCATCTCCGATTTTCGAAATTTATCACGTCTTCGAGATCCAGGAAAATATGCATCGATAGCGAAACACAGATGAGCCGGTCACATAATGAGAAGAACAGACGACACATGGACGAGAAGAACTGTAGAGTGGACTTCACTGGAATGCTGGCATCTCCTAGAAGCGGATATGTTCGTAAACAAAGTTAATCATTTGTCCGTACAGCTGCAGTTATTTTATAGAATACGGTATGAAATTAGCACGTGCCACCATGCGCGAATAAAACCTCCACAAGGAACGACGATTGCGAAGGATAGAAACAAATGGCAAATGTGCAGGAGTCTGCACAACTAAAGGAAACGGGCGGCCCAAGTATCGAAGTATTCACGAATACGGGCAAGTGCATAGCTGCCATATTTCCAAGCTGGTTAGTTGAATAGTTGTATCTCACAATGCAATGCAAATAACGAAACGGATAGCACAATGGGATGCCGATCATCACTAAAAGGTGCTGGTTCGACCCACTCCAGGCTCAATCAGCTTCTCCTCCCTACAGTGTTGGAAAATTGGTACCGGATTTGCCCATGAAAAATTCGCCCTCTGCAGTATAGTTGGGAACGCTCCAGCTCAGATATCTCAAGGCTCCAAAGAGCGGCCAGTATTTAACGACATTAATGACGGAAGAGAAGTATTTAAGCAGAAGCCGGAACCACACGTAAAAGTTGGAAGACCTCAGTGAATGGTGGCTAGCAGGAAATGAATCAAAAGTGAGAAATGCTTGGATCCGCACAGTTGATGTTAAGAAGGATGTTGCGCACAGTCATCCCACCCCAGAAAGGTAACCGAAGAGATCTTCGTAACTATCGTCCGCTATGCTTGTTGAGTGTACTTCACAAACTCTTCACGAAGATTATCCTCTCGCGCATATCAAGGACATTGGATGAGGCGCAACCAGTCGAGCAAGCAGGATTTTGTTAAGAATTTTGTTGCATAGACCACATCCAAACTGTGTCCAAGATCATCGAAGTTTATCGGGAATACCACCCGCCTCTAGTGCTATTGTGGTCAAGAAAAAAAGGGGAAAATTAAGAGCTCACACATGCAGTGAAGACGGGCCATTCATGTATCGAAGTAAGTAAGCTATTCAAGTATCAAAGTAAGTATCTAAGTAGTAGTAAGTACCATACCTGTAGCCATATCGACACGTTTCACTTGTCGTTTTGTATCTTTAAGCAATGTGCTGAAAATTTAAGTTAAACAGCTTCAAATTAGATGCTGGAAGAAGGGTATGATATGTTCTTACCAATGGCTAAGAAAACCGGATTGGGACCATTCAAACAAATGCTGAAGGACGCAAAAGAGGCAAAGAAACGAAGAAAACAGCTGTTGATGGAACAAAAAGAGATGGAGGCCAGCGAAAGAGCGGAGATAGTCGAGGGTACGTTAAGTGGAAAATTTTATAGAAATTGGAAAAATGTACGACGAAAGATGAGATAACTTCCACGACCGACTTTCTATTAACCTCGGCATTGATCAAGTAATTCTTTGTATTCTTGTTGAGCAAACGCGAGGGGTTATTATTTTTTTTATTCACAAATAAGCTGATGTTTCGGCGAACTTCGCCTTCTTCAGAGCCTGGAAAGGTCAAGTTGACAGCAATCTACTCGCAAAACGCTAAACCAAGATTTCAACCACTTTCCACCCCATTTCTTTGTTTGGTTATGGAGGCGTTTGACCGAGTAGATTGCTGTCAACGTGACCTTTCCAGGCTCTGAAGAAGGCGAAGTTCGCCGAAACGTCAGCTTATTTGTGAATAAAGAATAATAATAACACCTCGAGTTTGCTCAACAAGAATACAAAGAAAGATGAGATGTTTAAAAACTTGGTGGCTCTGTTTTTCTAATCATTTTTTAAAATAGAATTTTGCTCCGCTGCTTCACACAACTTTTTCAGGTAATCCGAATGATAAGGAAACGAAGGATTCTGGTTCAAGTGGAACTAAATGAAGAAAATTGTCGTTTCACTAGACTCTGCAACTTCTCAAGAGTTAAAGAATTTGCTTCAATACAAATGAAGTAATAAAAGTTTATTCAGCACACTTGTTTCGTACGAGCGGTTCAACATTCTCTAAAATACGAATTTCTAATTTGTCACACTCTTGTTTGCTTTCTGTTCACATGGTCGTGGACTAGAAAATGCTTTATGTGGAATGGGGTCGCGTGAAGCGCAATGGTTAAAGATGACGTACGGCATAAGCATAGTCGTCGGTTCGATCCAGCAACTGGCCACAATGGCTTTCCATCTATTGGAGATCCGCAAAATGATACCAGATTTTTTTCGGAAATGCTCCTTTCTATTCTTCAACGCCGTCGAATAGTCTTACTGTGCGAATACTGAAGCACTCTACTAGGGAATTTTGACGCAGATTCGACTCGATCAGAATTATTCAGCACTTATAAAAAAGTCAGACTCCTCGAGTGATAGCCGAACCAACGTGCCACGGATACGACACAACGGACCAGGTGAAGGAGGTGTGTAATCCACACAATACGTGACTCCTGCTCATATCAGAGAAGGAGTGAAATGAATGTTTGTGAAATCTCCGGAGAATCGGAACGGAGCAGTGTCTTTTCCCTAGGTTCGTCGAATTACAAACTATTTATGTAATCCAGTAGTCACAGAATTTTCAAAATTCATCAAGAACCTATTTTGCCTTTTGTTGAAGTAGATTTCCTCAGACTGTACAATTCGCAATGGTCTGTTAAAATCCAAAACCTTTGGAAAATTCTATCCAAATATTCCACATTTGCGAAAAAGTGAAGGTGGTAGATGCAATTTCAGCTCGACTACAAACTTCTTATTCAAGGAAAATCAAAGCTATTAAGCGAACACACCATAATAATTAGGAAGATCTCCTGATCGAGTTCTTTCTTATGTCCAAGGAAGCAACGATAACAAAATTATGACGAATTTCTCTTAACCTTTGTTCACAATGTTACCGTTTCTCGCTAAGGGTACGTGTACTGGCTGCGGATCAATGCCCATCTACCCTGCGACATTGACGTATGCCAGGCTTTCCGACAGATTTAAATTTACCACGTTAACCTGTCAATTTCGTCTTAACTTACTGTGTCTGTGAAACTCAAGAAGCGTACCTCGACTTGCCAGCTAATCATTGACGAGCCGATGCTGAGTGCGCATCGGCACCACTCTGGATTCTCGTTTCGTCAGCCTGTTTTTCCTTTCTTAACCTTTTCGTTTCGTTGTAAGCTCATTGCGAGAGTACCTATGTGAATGCTTTAGGTGTAAATTTCTTCAACTCCAAAACCAAAGCGGTGCGCAATCATGAGTCACGTAAATCGAACGATTAATCTAGAACTTTGCAGTTATTTCAACGAGTTTTGCTTATGACTGATTTTCTTTAGCGAAAGTACCGTCATCTCTCTGAAGGAGGGGATAACAGATATGTTCGTCGTGACCTCGCATTTTTTTAAACCATTAAACACGGTAGAAATGATGTTTTAGCAATAAGATGGCGAGCCCTCGATCAGATTCGGTAAAACTGGTGAAATTCTTCCTTTTAGTCATCAACATAAAAAGGTTTTAGAAGGGAAATGAAAAAACAAGATGAAGACAAGGTTTCAATTGCAGTTATCCCCATAAACAACTGCTTTTCGCAGTCGCATCGGCGGATTAGTGGTGATTCGACTGCAGTAACTTTGTCTTGAAATACATACTCAACGAAACGTTTGAGGAAAATTGGTATGGCTCCAATTTGTTGTCTACGAACTTGTAAAAATACATTAGAAATAAAGCATATATCCATTATGAAAGTGTCTTCAGCGACTCCCAAGGTTAACACATATCTAACCTTTCCACAGCTACTCAAAGATGTTGCATCAACGTTAGGGGACGGAGAGCACAGTATTAGTGTTGTCCTTCATCACGAGCATGGTGCTAGTTCGATTCCGTCGTGCGACAACCAAGCCTCTCATCCCTACGGGGTGGGGAAATTGGTAACGAACTTGCCTGGGAAAAATCACTTTCTGGAATCAAATTGCTGAAGCGGCAACCCAAACCACACGTAAAGTTGGAAGATCTTTGTGGACAGTGGATGCGAGGAAGCAAATCGAATGTGAGAAGTGCTGGGATCCGTACGGTAGGCGTGAAGACGGGTCATATGAGATAAAAATAAAATGCAATAACGTTAAATCAATGTGGTCTGTGGTAGTATAACAGACTTCTGTCAGAAACTAGTTCTTCGATATTTCTCGATCGCAACTGTGCTTTAGGGGTTCAGAATCTTATAGGTTTCTGGAAAAGATTTTGTTCCAACGTGTTCCTCCAATGAGAATTTCTTATGCAGCATTTTTTTAAGTCAAATAATTTAGAATCCAAACTTTTAAAAAATTGGAAACGGAATTTGATAGTTTTAAAATTTCAAACACAACGGTGGCATTTGTAAACGATACTGGACGTGTTTCATGTGGCGGTAGCCTTACATTCGGTGAAATATCTACACTATTAACAAAAGATCAAACTTTTAAATAAACTCCATACTGATCTAAACGACTTCTCACCGTGCTGTCGCTATTGGGGCTACCCACGAGTTGTTCATGTGGGATGGCGAGCTAGACCAACCCAGGTCGTATCTCCTTTCTCTGTAGTAAGCAGAAGCGCACCTTATTTATTTATTTCATTTCATATTTCACATATTTCACTTTTTATTTCTTTTCTTTTTCTTTTCTTTTATTTCATATATTTCATTCATATTTCACACCTTATTTCATTTCTTCAATTGAACTAAGAGTGACGATCGTCTTATCAAAATAGGAGCCATTCGAATCTGGTTATTTTTATTTGTAAGACACAAGTTTCATTGTTCCCGTAGCATAGAATGCCGTAATGCTGGAGGGCACAAATTTGCTGAAGTCGCTCTCAGCAAGAGCTTTATCTTCGAGGACTTTTTCTTGGAAAATGATTGCGACGTGTTTGAAAAAGTCATAGTCGGCTGATAAAAAGCCTGGCGAGCACGCAGGATAATGGACATTTTCATATTCCAATCTGATCGCAGACACTTTCTTCGCTCCATGTTTTCATGATAAACTCAAGTTTGAACGTATGAAGTGCAACACATTGATTGTGTCATTTAAACTACTAAGTTCTATTCTAACTAGTCTTGGTAAAAGAAGTGCTAAGAAAGTAGTTGAGCAAGAAATATACTTTGTAATGGTAAACAGAATGTAATCTATGAATGTTTGTTGTAAAATACCTTTGTAAAGTTTGTTGTAAGGGTAAAAGAACAACTGCTTATCATGCAGCCCATCACAGAGCTTGATATGCACTCTACAACATCATTTCTATTTGTTTCCTTCCATCCCATCGTTTCCCTCGAAAATAGTTTGTTTCGAACGCATTCGTATCTGCGAATATTGTTCTCTCTCAAAAATTCATCTGATAAACAACAAATAAACATAAACGGAAAACACTCGATTTACCCTCAGAGTAAATTTTGATGTTAATTTCACTGTTTCGTTAACTCATTTGTCACAAATTCTTCTCTTCACGTTACCATAACATGTGTCTCTTGCTTCAGACATGTAATATACCGGATTACGAAGAAGTTATAATTGTGGAATGTCCGAAATTCGACGTACGACTCGAGGATTCCTTGTTCGCGTTTCATACTAGAAAGCATTTTCTAGACGCTTTACTGAAGAGTGCTTTTATCCTGGTAGAAGTCTTACAGAGGAAATAAAGAAATAAAAGAACAAAGCTCTCGGTTTTGATCAATCCTTAAGGGATGCTCCATGCATTCGACTTCATTAAGCGTCGTTTGGTGGTGGTCGAATGCATGTCTGCCCTATACAATGACTCACGGTGGCCTACCGATGTACCGAGCCAGTGCTGCTATCCTCCCAGACAAATCTGGTACCAATTTGCCGACCCCGGAGGGATGGAAAACTTGGTGGGCCATGGGCGCGGGGATCGATTCCACGTATGTGTTGCAGGGCACCACCGACCACTGCGCCACACGCGATAAACAGATAACAGAACATGATAACAGAGAAATTATCATGACGAAAATTTGAACATAGTATAGCTTATGGTTTTATAAAGAGCCCTAAAAGGGACACAATGCTCTGTATAATTTGTAGAATTCATGATCAAATTCTTTCAAACGTGGGATGACATAATTTCACAGAAGGCGTCGTTTCAACAATATGAACGCTAGTGTTTCAGAGTATTAACAAGGGCTAAAATAATGACTCCTTTCCCTATCCTTTCTACATCTCTTTATTTGAATTTTTTGTTTAATACTGGTTGCTGATCCTTGATTTACCCTATTTTAACCATTGTTGAGCTTAATAAACCGGCTTTCACTTCACGTCTACGTGATTAGTCAGTATATCTCTTTGAATTGTTTGAGTTATACGAGGCTGTTGTATAAGTTTTATTTGGCTAACGACTCGACGTTTTAGCCATCCTCAAAGCCGACAATCCGAGTCGATGGTTCACAAATGCTCCTCTTCTTGATGTGGCGTCTTTGTCTGCGTATCGCTTCAAATCCTCTTCAGTGGAGCACCATTCAAACAAGGAAACCTCAACCTGTGGTGCCGTTTTTATGCAGAATTGTTGTTAACGGCTTGTCGACTGATAATGATTTCTTTTCATGTCGACAATCCATCCTGTAGTAGTATAGTAATACGACAACGTCGTGTAATCATGTAAACGTCTGAACAATTTAAAGCGATGTTGTTGAAGCGCTTCACTCTCCTTTCTTCACGGGCAGTACTCATCGGCGAAGACTTTTTATACATAGTGATGAAGGCTCTCTGACGGCGTCAACTTTTTCCGTTCTTTTGGTACTTCTTAGTATGAGGACGGCAACTGTGTGATCGAATGCACTTCTCTATAAAAATTTAGTTCGAATGTACTTATAATGTGTAATCTATCACTTAGAGTCCTTACTATTAAGGCAAAATTAGTTGTAATTGTTGGTGAAATTATGATTCCATGCGTTCATTTATTAATCGCTTTATTACCGCAAGGTGTTTTTAAATTCGTAGGCATATGGACAATCTTTATGGAGACAACATTTCTTATGCTCTTGACAACACTTCACCGGAAATCGAGGAGTATGGGATTTGTAGAGAATTCCTCTATCAATTAGGTAATTTTCTATCCACCTAATAAATATTATGTAATTCTACGTGGACACGACACAGGACGGATCTGGCGGCGCCATACCCATATCACCTGGTTCCATAATGGGATAGCCATGAGTGGGGGAGGGTAGCTGGGGGTACCAAGGGCATAATCAGAACTGGTTAGGCCATCTTTACCTTTTCCCTAGTGGTCCTGCGGGCATAAGTAGGATAGGTTCGGTTATCTCTGCCCCTACCTTAGCATATTATGTTACATTCACCTTACCTCTCCATTGCAGTTCATAATTCAATCGTCATCTTGTCCACATGTGTTCCGTATCACTGTTTCCATGAAAGGCCTAAGATTCAAGTAGCGTCGGGGGTTCGCTCACTTATACTCTATTCCATCCACGTCCGTTTCTTGCTTGCTTGCACAATTGATTTAATAGTAATGGTTTTTCATTCACTTAAGTAAATGTTAGATCACACACTTTACTCATTCCTTACAACAGTTCACGAATTTTCTACATAAGCCTCCACAGGATGGCTACCGAAGTTCCGTATATTTAGTTACTTGGTTAGTAGTCTATAGTTAAATCTTAAACAGTATCACTGTTAACGTACGCAATATTTCTACTATAACACTCCTTAAGTTATCAGTCTATCGTATAAGCTTCCACGTCATGCTAGTGTTAGGCTGGGCGACCCATTAGTTATACAATTTTAATTTAGATGATATTATATGTACTAGTCTGAGCCAACCAACACATTTTATCCCACTCCACCAAAAGTGGTTGCCTTAGGGCAGTAGTTTTGCAGTGGAATAGTAGTGGTGCTTTCCTTCATCACTGTCATTGCTAAAGAAGGTTTTCTTTGAGCGTGCCATTTAGTGAGTGCATTAATTTGGTGTTGATGAGGTTTTCATGGGAGTTTTGCTATAATTCCTTTTTTATTTTTTTATTTGGCTAGACTGTTTGGAATGATTGGACGGTGGTCGATGCTGTGATTTGAGTGGGTGGTCGTGGTCGAAGGTGATAGTGGTGACTCATAGATTCGTGTCCTTCCTCACTGTTTACTCTGAGATATTTTCTTGGTTTCTGTTCTTCATCAAGTTGTAAGAAATTAGTCCTTCCAGAGGTAGTTGATAACTTGCTGCTACGTGTTCAAGGTTGGAGATCATAGCGTCGATTTGGAAGTCTGGCTGCGCTTTGCGGATCCTGTGTCGGAGCCTTCGTGTTTCTTCCTCTGTCTGCTTCTGTCTCGCTGTCTTCTAGATCAAGTGGAATTAGTACATTGACTGATCTTCCAGACGTATGTCGTTCGGTAATTTGAGTCTTACTAATCTGAATGCATCATTTTCTGACGCTTTAAAAGATGATGTGCGCCATTTTCCAGGTGTTCCGTGACAAGGTTGGATCGTAAATTAGTATTACCACACCTGTGGTTAGGGCTGTTAGAGTTCTTCCTTCGTTGTTCATGTTGTCTTGTGCGCAGTATTGTTGCTACTTAAAGTGGAAAGTAGGTTTTATCGTCTTCCTTTTCTTTGATGAATTTAATAGACTCGTTATTATCATGTCGAGGTGGATACAATCTGACGGATATAAAGTAAAAAAGCTATTATGGCTTTCTTTTTGATATGTGAGAAGTCGAGAATTGAAGTTTCCTTTTACTTCTACTAAGGCGCTCATAAAATGCTTCTGCCACAGAGCCTATGTCGGATGCACTATCGAAGGTGATAGTAGAACAATTTTCGATGCTTTCCGCAACTATTCGCTTTGCGCCACCTAACATAATACCGAATGTTGCAGGTTGGATTCAAAAAATTAAAGAATAAAGCTCTTGGCACTGATCAAACCCTGAGAGATGAGCCATGTATTCTTCATTAAGCACCGTTTGGAGGTGACTGAAAGCATATCTGGCCTTTGCTATGATCCCTATGGCTTATAAATGGATGTATCGAGTCAGTGCTGCTATCCTTCCAGACAAGTCTGATACCAATTTGCAACTCCTAAGGGATGGAAGGCTTGGTGAGCCATAGGCTCGGCGATCGATTCCACGTGTGTGTGGCAGGGCACCTCCAACCGCTGCGCCACAGGGTGGATTATCCGTTGAGGAACAAACTATTATCGACGGATAGCCATATCAACAACAATCGCCCTAGATAAAAGAGCGCTGTCTGGTGAGTATTCGTGCAGTGCTTACTGAAGAATATCTCTCGGTACGACAACTAAGTCGCCACATAACGAAATAATAAGGTAATGATGAGTTAACGAACAGCTGTAGGCTGCCGACACTACTATCGACTCTAATGAAAACGAAGACCTCGAAACAGCCAGAATAAATCTATTTATCAACCTCGTGTAAGCTCAACAATTTAAATATGTGTTAAGGGTGATCCACGGATTTCCTTTATATGAGGGATCTCGAGCCGGTTAGTCGCGAGGCTACGTGGAGCGTCCCCAGGTGGCGGATAGGGGGTTAATCGCGGACCAAAAGCGACGTTTGCTTCTCTGAAACGCAAGTGGATCCAGGGGATGCACTTCCTGTTTTTGCTGCGCTGATTTGGCACATACTGTATTTTCTAAGGGTTTTCAAGCATGCGTGTGTGAATGCGTTCTCGCTTTTGCGGATTGTATTCTACGAGTCAATTCGGACAAAAGCCTGCAATCAAGTGAGAGGAAAGTATATGGGAGGCGATTAGGAGTCACCTCCAACAAATAAGCTCCATGCCCACTCTGGTAGAGCCTGGCAAGCCACCCGTGAGTATAACCAGCCCCACGTTCAGAGCCCAGCAAGCTATACGAGGGTATCAAAACGCTAAACACCACCTGTCACCTGTATCACCTGTAGTCCCGTTGATCGTCGAGTGACTCGAGCGGGCGCCAGTAAATCCTCCATTTTTTTGCGTTTTTTTTTGTTCCCTGAAAAAAAACGTTAAACATAGTAAAAAAAAAACGGGCCTTATTTCCCTGACCCCGAAACAGTCCCAATTTTGCAGCGATGGGTAGGACGAGTACGAAGACACTGCTAAAATCTCAGGACCAATGGAAGCAGCCTGGATCACGAAGAACTATGACGATCTGTACCTACAATGCACGTACACTTGCATCTGAGTTCTCGTTGGAGTTTTCAATGCCAAGGTTGGACCAAGAAAAACGTCTGAGGAACGCCACATTGGGACCCAAGGATTAGAATGGAACGAACAGGGTGAGCGGCTCTCTGAGTTTATCATGGCGACCAAGACCTTCCATGGTAACTCGCAATTCCAGAAGCCTCACCGCCAACGATGGACGTGGGAATCTCCCGATGGAGAATACCATACCGAAATAGACCACATCATAGTAAATAGCCATCGTGCGAAATTTTATTTCTCGCGCAAAGGAGAAAAAGCAAAAAGCTGCTAAATTCAAAAACCGAAGTCCCAGAACCACCACAAAATGGAACTTATTCAACTCATTAGACGGCTGTTGGAAAAATGCCATTGTCGACAACATCGACGAGGAATACGATCGGCATATTGAACATC
The DNA here is from genome assembly GCA_009735665.1 of Angiostrongylus cantonensis. NCBI lineage: Eukaryota > Metazoa > Nematoda > Chromadorea > Rhabditida > Metastrongylidae > Angiostrongylus > Angiostrongylus cantonensis. The sequence goes on from MQTX01000069.1 coordinate 737,950, forward strand.
TTAACGCTAGCGCCATGAAAGCTGAGAGTTCGAAGGTCACCAAGAGACATCTGTCTCAAGAAACTCTCGAGCTAATACGCCAGCGTGGAGCCGCATGAACTGCAGACAACCGCGAACTAATGTCCGAGCTTGCGAAACAGTGCAGACAGGCGATAAAAGACGATCTGAAAGAGAGAAGAGCAGCAGTAACGGTCGAAGCTGCAGAGGCTGGGAAAAGCATTCGCAAAGCCAGCTGAAGCTTCGCCAATTACAAGACCACGATGACTGCACTCTGACGCCCAGACGGAACAATAAAAGCGTCCAGGAAGGCAATGGAGAAAATCATCCACGATTACTACTCAGATCTCTTCGATAGCCACGTCCACCTCCCGTCTTATGAAATAAAAAAGGATGGATATGTTGTTCCACCGGTTCTCCCTTCCAAAATCCGACATTGCATCTCGTCGGTGAAAAATCGAACGGCACCAGGCCCCGACATAATAGGATCAGAACATCTGAAGAACCATCCACCAGTTCTCGTAAACACACTGGCTCGGCTCTTCACATATTACCTGCCTGAATGCAAGGTCCCTACCCAGGGGAAGACCAGCAAGACCGTGTTGCTGTTCAAGAAGGGTGACCTACACGATATAGGCAGCTATCGCTGAACGACATTCGAACATTGGAATGGGATAATATGGAAGTGAAAATCGGTGGTCGGCAGTTACATCATTTTCGCTTTGCTGATGATATCGTCCTTATAACACCAGACATTAGCCAAGCGGAACGTATGCTTGCGGACTTTGATAAAGCATGTGGAAAGATCGGCCTTCGACTAAATCCCTAGAAAACGATGTTAATGAAGAACGGATTGGCTTCGTTTGCCCCGTTCACGCTCAACGGAACGAGTATCTCCAAATGCTCCAGTTACGTCTATCTAGGTTGGGAAATCAACGTGTTGAACGACTTAGCTCCAGAGCTGAGCAGAAGGAAACGAGTGGCTTGAGGAGCTTTCAAGAGCATCGAGGATGTAGTGAAGAGAACAAAGAACACCCGACTCCGTGCCCACCTTTTCCACTCAACGGTTCTTCCTGTCCTAATAGCATTATCGAACGCGCAATCGAAAGAACGATGCTAGGAGCATCCCATTTCACACAAGTAAGGGATGGGATCCGAAGCTCCGACCTGCGTTAACGATCGAAAATCAAAGATGCCGTTCCGTACGCCAAATAGTCGAAGATAAGGTGAGCTTGACACATAATGCGTATGAATGATAACCGATGGGCAAGAGCCGTTAGCGACTGGGTTCCTCGAGATGTCAAACGTACTGCGGGAAGAGCACCGACCCAATGGTCATAGTTCTTCACGAAGACCCTAGAAGAAAGATATTATGCTCGACAAGTTCCTAGAGCGAGTAGAACCCACTGGGCTACTCTTGCAAGCGAGAGGAAAAATAGAAGATCTACTGGCGCCCGCTCGAGTCACTCGATGATTAACGGGAGTATAGGTGATACAGGTTAAACGTGATAGTGTTCAGTACACATCATCTAGCAAAAATTTGCCCTAAAACTAATAAGAAGTCACTCGTCGTTATGTTTTTTACGAGTTCTGAATAAAGTAGTCCAGTTGCTGCGCACGTAATGGTGATGCCGTACTTTTGTTGTTTTTCCATTATTTTTCGCTGTTAGTGGTCCGAAATACTCTACACCTGTATGACCGATCGTCGTGATCTCCTTGCTTAAATTTCTAGCAGTTGGTCCATCGACGGGTAATTGTAGGGCAGACTATTCATTTTTGATAGGCTACGTATCTTATAACCTTCTTAGCCATTTGTCTTAACCTTATCGTCCACAATTTTTATGTGCCTTAGCTATGTTCAGTTTGTAGCATTATGGTACGGAAGGTGTGAATCAGTGACTAATAATTCTGGTAGTCGTGTTTTAGAGCTGATCACATTTGGTTGTTGAACTTCACGTGGTATACCTGCTCTGTGTAATCTACCTTTGCCCGTTGCGGTCACAATTCGTCTTGATATACTTTCAAATTTTTCTATTCCTCCTATGATTGCAAAGGAAAGTGTATGCTTGATGGTTTCGTATCAAAGTTCTTAAGGCTGCTTCTTGCCATATGGCTGTGACATGCGGTGACATTGAGTGGAGCTCTGGGATATCCCTATATACACGGTCGCGCAGCTTCCGTACTTTACAAGTGATTTTGTAGATGGATCTGAAGACGTATGCGATCGTTCTCTTTACTGGTGTGATTCTTTTGAATCGCTTTGTAATTCTTCTATTGGAATGGTAGTTATTGATGCAACTGTGGATACTTGTGCCCTTCGTATGCTTTCTTGTTGCAAGGTAAGATGGTGTTGTTGATTTTGTGAATGTAGTTCTTTAATGAATATGGGTTCTTCTCACCACATGTGGTCTTTTAATTCTAGTTTGTTCAATCCTCTTGTAGAGCAATCAGCAGCGTTATGATCAGTAGCTATGTAGCCAAGCTGTATGGGCGCTGGTAGATTCCCCACTATTCGGTGTATTTCCTTTATGCACCTCGGTGAAGCGTATCCGGCTGAGAGCGATTTCTGATTCTAAGAGGATAATTATGCTTGTGAAAAAAGTGTGCTTGCTTAATGCAGTAAATATGGAATGCGCTAACTGCGGTGGCATTGTTAGTGCATCTAGTTAAAGCTTAGAAATTGTGGGGCTGTCCTTGATGATAACCTAGACTTTCCAGCGAGTTGTTGTGACTCGTATTTGAAGATGAGACGTAGATACATCTGCCCATGCAATGTTTGCTAGCATCTGCAGAGAAATTTAACTTGGGTGAAACTCCGATTTGGGAGGTTTTTTGTGGGATAAAAATTTCAAACCTGTTAAAGTCTTTAACTATCTTCTCTCATTGATGTTTGTGTTTCTTTGAGTGAGGAGAGTTCCATGTATAGTCGAAGTTACACAAATTTTGACGAAATTGCTTTGCTCTCAATGCAAATGGCGTAAGAAATCCCACTGTATCGTAGATGGCAGCTACCTGCTTGGTGACTGTAAGCTTAGTTAACTTCGTTTTTGTTGGATATTTGCATAAGACAAGGAATTCAAGAAAACAAGGGTAGACTTGAGTTTCACTTAACGAGTTCTTCGTGAACATCGCTGAATGCAGGTTGAGTCGATGCCCCCTTTAATGTTGGGTTAGTTGTGCTAGGCCATTCCCAGATATCCATCAAAGGCGGTTACTAACCCATGTGGATCGCAGCGACCGTGGAGGGTTGGCAGGATTGGCTAACCCACGGCATGTTCAAGCCTGAGGGCTTGCGCGTACTGCTGGACATTAAGTTTGACAATGCGCTTCATCTATTTCTCATGAATAGCAATGAAATTGTCGGCTTCCCTATAACTTATCATTTCCAAAGTGAAGTGAAGCAATAAACCAGCCCATTCATGCAACACTATGACCATCGGAAAGAACTTCCTCATCAACTCATGGAAAATCCGATTATCACACGACATTTCATAAGTGTGTCAATGAATCCGCTGGTGAAACCTGGGATTTACACACAAATTTCATTCTCTCTGTCTTTCCTTTCTATCCACTTCATTTATTTCCGAGATGTTCAACGCCTAATGGAATCAAGCAGTTCGCTTCTGGTCTGAAGGAGCATTTTTATTATCAAACATAACTATGACATAGAACGCACAGAACTTTGTCATGAACACATATTGAAGGACAGTTGAGCATCGTTTGAATTTAAGTAAATGATTTCGCACCTAAGGTACCCAAGGTACCACAGAACGCAGTCAAATTTCTTAATAATAAAGCTTAAAGAGTTGTTGAATGAGAACACACTTCTCGTTTGGCATAGACAACGATTGACGTTAAGTCACAAGAAAAACTGCTCTAATTTCTTGTTCGATATTTAGCGAAATGGAATACTAATGGAATCCATTCAAAAATCAAGTATTAAATGCAAATCCATGTCAAAAAATGTAGCTTCACCTAACCCATCCCAAATTGTTGGCATAAAGTCAAATTGCAATGAAAGTGGTGTTCTCATTCAACTTGCTCACAAATTTCTCATAAGTATGAAAGTAAATAACAATAAGTGAGATTTTTAATAATGAGCATCAACCCATAGATAGGGTCTGAGTACTTAGAAGAGCACGAAGCTACGGTCGCTAACACTCCTGTAAGAGATCCTTACATTACAGGTGCATGCGAATTTGCACGGATCTCTGTGGAGCCTTCTATAAACTTAGAATGTTAGATTGAAGCTTTAAGATTTAAAAATTTTTCTGCAAACAACTTAGGTATGCTAAATCATAGAAGTGAAGAAATAGATACGATCGCAATAAAAAATCTCATCTCGAAAAGGAAAAACGCCTTGGCACAATAGCAATAGAAAAGTGCTCCATTTGTTGAGCACAAAGAATCGATCAATCGATAACTGTGCTATCGATACGATCGCTTGTTCGATCGATTCGCAAATTATCGATTAGCGGCAGATCACAGCTGAAGCATATATACCAACGGGATGTGGACGAATTGCACTTATGAGGAAATTTGGCGAACGTTGATAAAATCGAGCACTCTGAACAAAGAAAGACCAACTAGAAAAGCAGTAATTACAAGTAAGTGGATGAAATGCGAGGAGAAAATAAGTGAGATGAGTATGAGGCAACAATGCGAAAGGGAATTTTAGAAGAAGACTACTATAACATGTTCACTCCCGATAACCAAGACATAGCGAAGTCGATCACAAAGAGGGCAGTGTTGATGAAGCAGAGTATCTAAAATGATCCAGTCAGAACACGCCTGTGAACCATAAGAGGTAAACGATAAGGCTTTCGGTGTTGATCAGTCTCTGAGGAGAGCGCCATGCATTCCACTTCATAAAGCATCGTTGGACCTGATTGAATGCATATCTGACTTACAACGACTTGCGCTGGCTTATCAATGTAGACTTCAAGTTTGCGTTGCTGTTCCAGAAAACTCTGGTAGGAATTTTCCAGTAGTGAACAGATGGAAGTGGTTTTTCTCAGGCGAGGTAGGAGATTGAACAAATGACCACATATATTGTTGCAGGCTCCACTAACCACTGCGCAACACGATCCCATGAAGCGAGTAGTTGTAGGAGTTTGGCTTAAGATTTGAAAAAATTGTTCGTCGAAGCATTGCCTCAGGTTAGTTTAAGTGCATAAATTAGGACCTAAGCTCTGCAACCGACAATTTCTCTTATGGCGACGAATCATGGACACGAGTTAACAAAGATTGAATAAAACTATTCAAGCCAGAAGGTAACATATTCAAACGCCTGTACAACAGTACATGGTAGCTCAGTGGTTAGTGATGTGGTCGATCACGAGGGCTAGTTCGACCCCGCTCTCTTCCAGTTCACGCGAAAATGCCTTAGCCCCGTTATTTCCAAGAATTCAAAAAAAAAGAGGCTCCACCAGCATTCTACGGCATTCATAGAAGACAAAATACTCATACAGTAGTCCAAACAGCGCGCGGAATTCTCGACGACCACTGTGGACGATGAATGCTCGGAAAACTAATTGAATACGAGACGGGTTGGGACCCGCACTGCAGATGTGATAACGGGCAGTGTAAAGAAAAAACGCCTGATATTATGAATTTAGAACTCACAAACTAAGAAAAAACGAAATTTAATTCAGTTAATATGTTCCGTACGGTAAACACTACTGATTTTTGGGATTATGATGAATTACAAGGGCGCGTGTGGCGCAGTGGTTGAAGGCACCACTGCGACGCGCACGTGGAATGCGCCCATGGCCCACCAAGACTTCCATCCTTCCAGGGTCGGCAAATTGGTACCAGACTTGTCTGGGAGGATAGCAGCACTGGCTCGATACATCGGCAAGGCACCGCGAGTCATTGTAGAGGCCAGATATGCATTCAATCACCTCCAACGATACTTAACGAAGTCGAATGCATGGCGCATCTCTCAGGGATTGATCAACGCCGAAAGCTCTATCCTTTATCCTTTATGATGAATTACGCGCTAGCACTTTGAACGTGTTATATTACCCTTTCCGGGGTTACCGCGTTTAGCACCACAGCACACAGGTCTTTTGTTTCGCCCTTGTCTCAGCTAGAATAAAATATTTTGAAAATATTTCAGGTCCAGCTTCTCTCTGTACTCATATTTATTTATTTTGTAGCTTGGATGATCGGTCTTCACATCGACTGCGCGGATCTCAGCACTTCGTGCGTTCGATTCGTTCTCGCATCCACCATACACGAATGTCTTTGAAATTTCTATGTGTGGTTACGGCTGACACTTGAAAATCTTTGTTTTCATAGTGAACATCGTTGAACTCAGTTTGAGTCGATTCTCTTTGAATTGCTGGGATAGCCATGCTCAGGTGTTCCCAAGTGGACTATGGAGAGTCATCGGGTCCCAGGCAACTCTGGTTTTAATTTCGCGATCATAGGGAAATGGAGGCGTTGATTGAACCAGGATGTGGGATCGAATAAAAAACCACAGGTCTATTATATAGCACTTTTAACCACTGAGATGAGCGATAACAATCAATGAATTAGGCTACCGTTGCAATGATCCATTCTGCTCGATGACAGACTAGATTTATTCGTGGCCCGTTTGGTGGATAGCATGCGGCATAGTAGGCCTCGAGACAAGCAGCGAGGAGATAGGCGAGTATCCCGAGCAAGGTCACATGTGCATCCTGAAATTCATCACTTCTATTAGGTGTCAATTTGGAACGAATTCTCTTAGAATCCATTGGTTTATTGCTGTTTTTAGCACGAAAAGAAAGCTCACCACTTTTCGCCACAAATGCATCGAATTCGCCAGAAAACTTGTCAGCAACAAAATGACGGTAAAAATCGCCCATGTGGAAACGATACCGATCACAGCTCCTTTGAAACACTTTTTGTATTCATAAAAACCTTTTGCATAACCTAGACATCTTCTTAGTGATTTACCAGATCATCACAGCCCGTAAAGAGGAGATGTTGGTGCTTTATCGAACTGCGATGAACAGTGAGGAGGAAAGATTAATTCTTTCGGCTTACATAAAGCGAAAATTATTTAAATATAATTAGTTTGAAATCCGGATAGGAGTAAGCTTTTTTACAACAAGGTACGGATGAAAAGCCTTAAAAGGAAAAATGTGATACCCTTCATGCCTTTAGAGCATGCGACACTCGCTGAACGAATCTGGTGTGCGATGGGGAACTACTGAAGAGCTTACAGTAACCTTGTTGAGTTCCTCGATGATTACTCGGATTAAAGATAGTACAAGTTACCATTGAGAAAACAGGAGAAAGAAAAGAAACATGAATCAATGGAGGCTTCGACATTAGAGGAACTCATTCTTCCTGTTGTCACTATTTCCGAGTATTCGTCTCTTTTTGTCATCAAGTGAAAGAAGCAAGGTTGTATATACAAGTATATATTGGTTAACTTTGAGTCTTCTGCGCTAAATCTGTTCGACACAGAAAAAGAAAAACTAGTAGATTTTTAATAGCTAATAGTAGACGAATATCGGGATCCACCACTGCCCCGATGTGAAACTAGTCGTATGGTGACAAATTTCCTTTTAATCCACGAAGGCTGGCGATTGCTTGTGGTGGTGAAGACCTGGGGAAGATTTTGGTTGGGCTGGCCTCGGCACTGCAGTCTGGAACTACAATGGCTAGACCAGCAAAACTCCGAAAAAAACGGAAAGTAAGCTAGGATCTGCAACACCAGTGAAGACAGGCCATCCAAGTATCCAGGTAAGTAATAGTAAACAAGGACAATATAAAATGTGAATGGCTGCACTTTTCTTGGGAGCATACGTATGCCGACGTGTTCTCAAGATCGGGAAAGGTAAAATAAACCCAAATCTTAGTGGTAAACAGAACAAATGCAACATCAGCGGATGCATTGGAACAGATATTGTTTTTTTCACAGTATACTCATCTATAGCAGTTCTCGATCAAGCAATTCACAGAATGCCTGTATTACCCGTCTTGGCAAATCGAACGAGACCGTCTTCCACTAAGGAATAAAATAACCATGCTATGGCGATGTCCGATGAAAGAACTTACATCAAAGTAGAAAATGCCACTAAGATACCTTGCCATTCGGTGTTGGTTCGGATGACAAAGTCATGGAAGGAGTTACCACGCATTGGACCAAGTACGAGACCAATAATAGCCGCACCAAGAAGCTGAAAAATAGAAAGTAGGTGAAATTTTTCAGCAAACATGCCGTCCGTAATATCATCTATTAAGCATTTATGAGTCAACTGAGGCCTAATGCAAGAAAGTTTCTCACCAGTTGAGCAATTTTCACTGCAATCCGAGCCATGATCGGATACTTCTTCGTGTCTAGCTTTTTTTCTGTTCGTATCATCGTTGAAGGCGGATACGTGGTATACGACGGCGCATAAAACGGTCGTAATCGGCGTAACGTTGTAGGAACCTTGTGTTTTTAGATTGGATTGATAAAGATATCGCAAAACACGGCGAAAAATCTCTGAAAAATCGTGAAGAGACTTCTTACCTCATTCGTATAGGGTCGATGAAGATGAGAACTATAGTCTAATGGTGTGCCACCGAATTCGGTTTCCTATAACCGAAATTCTCATCAGGTCGAAAAACGAAACCGTCAGGCTACTGAAGCCATGGCTCTTTTATTGAATGAGGTAAGCATGTTGACAGCGATTATTTTTTAGTTGACTCTTAAAGCTCGCAGAATTAAAGAGCAACTTCCAGAAGCAACCTGGTATTGTCCTAATCGATATGGATAAGAATCGCGACTTCTCCTATAGATAGGTGATGGTTTTTTGGTTGGACCAGGAAATGCCTGAAAATAATCAGCTGTGCTACAGGACGACAACTACACGGAATTGAGCAGTATGCTAGCGTTTTTGAAAGAGATCAAAACTTCCGAGTTCTTGCACTATCTCCAGTATTCTTAAGTATTTAAAAAAAAGCTAGTCTATAAATCATTTAACAATTTTTGGCTGGTTTCAAACCCAGTTTTTTCATTATGAGTACGGCGCTGGTTCAACTCCGCCGCATGTTCACAAAGCAATTCACCTGGGGTGGGGAAAGTGCTATAAGACTAGACTAGTTCATTTTCTGGAATCCACCTGAGAGTGTTCTAGCCCGGATATCTTAGGGGTCTAAGAAGAGTAAACCCAATTAGCATTCAAGAACATTCATAAAGATAACAGTAATCTTCAAGCAGCAGGCGAACGCACACGCGACAAGTTAGAAAACCGATGGCGAGGGAAAGAATCGAATTCAAAAAGTGCAGAGATCGGCAAAATAGATGTGAAGATGTGTTGTGTAAAATAAATAATAATAGAATAAAACACTAGTAAGGAAAAGATCAAAGATGATAGCAGATATCATCTGTATGCGTGGATGATACCATGGCTGAACTGAATTCGTCGAGACGTACTTTAAACTGTCGCCTGTCGTAGACATCTGCGGATACTCCTCGCGGCTTCCGCATTGATGTTGCATTCGTTCGAATGGTAGGTTCAAGGAAACGGGCTGGGGTAGTCCTGAAAAGCTGCGGAAAGTCTTCATAAAAAGTTACAGGTCAGGGTGTACTTCAAAAACGTTACATTTTAAATGCACTTTGTCGACTTATAGCGTTATATAAAGTTAGAATGTAGGTCAAAGTAAGGTTTTCTTAAATTCTGGCCGAACTTTTGAAGTTGTGTGACAAAACAACTAAAATTTGGAGGACGGAATTCTAAATAAGGAGAGTAACGAAGAAGACTAAAACAAACAACATGATATCAATTCTATTCATTGAAGAAGCTTAGCCGAGATCTCATCCACTTGTGATTAGGATAGTGATTCAATCCTTTTTCTGCTTTACTGTGATGTTAATAGATCCATAACTTATCTAGAAAACCATTACTAGCTAATTCACCGTGACCTCCTTGGTGGTGATGGTTGAGGTTGCGGATATGGCCTATACGCTCCGCTTGAGCCCGGATATGGTCCATAAGCTCCGGGATAGGCTTGGCTTGGTTGGTAACTGTAATTGTAGTAGGCTTGCCCGTTGGTATGATATGGTGTGTACGTATAACCGTCATAATACGGGAACTGCTGGGCGTCACCGTATGCCGTATCTGAATTAGCTGCTTTCAGACTGTTTCAGATATCGTTCCCCTATTGATTTGTCAATTAATAAATCAATGGTGTTAAAGCGATTGATTATGATGGCAAAATTCAACACACCTATGTACGCGTTATGGCCGTAGGGTTCACGAGTATAACCGCCATTGTATGCACCAGGCATATAGTACGCGGCGGCGGCGGCGTTGATCGGTTGCGCCGTGAACCCACAAAAAGGCTCCTGAAATCCAAGCGATAGCCAACGAAACCGATTTGTGATTTATAAGCTGCAAAGAGCGATTTTTAGAAACAACGAAGGAATCCACTCGAATGAAAGTACGAAAAACACTAATCACCAGTTTCTCAATAGCGTGAAGATATGACACTGATATGACCTATACGATGTAATTTAAAACTGAACTTCACGCTTTTTTTGTCTTCATGTTCTCTCGTTGCTCTGATTATCACATTCGCTCAATCATCGCCTAGTCATTTAAATTCGTCCTCAAAACGATCTTCGAATCGTCCCTTCATCTTCACCGCTTTAATCATTATTGTTCCACTTACCCTTAGTTTTGTCCTACTTTTCCCCTTATATTAGGCATTAGACGCAAAAAGTGCAATGGCTAGAGATGTCGTGCAATAATACACTTGATCGCTGCTTTGACCTCGCCTCGATTCAACCAAAACTACGTATCCTTTGGGGCGAAAATTACTACCAGCCATGTCTGCGAAAGGCACTCCAGATTCACAAAAACAAGCGTTGATGATCGATTAGTATTCAACGCCATGCATGAAGAAGACGAAGTCATCAAGTGATGGTTGGATCTACACGTAAAACTGAAGACCTTCGTGGATGATGCATGCGAGACAATGGTGCGAATGAAACAAAGTCGGAATATATGAAAAAAGAACCAAATGGTTAATTAACTAATCACCGATCAAATTTCTTTCTCCTTCTCTATTTTTTCCTTCTTTCGTTCTTCCTATCATAGACTATCAGACATCACCCCTGAAGCGTCAACTTCGTCCGAAATGTTTGCCGAATCGCTATACTGTGTCCGTGGTTTATTTATTTGCGTTACAACGTCAATCATTGAATGGCGGGAGCACAATTCAGCGAAAAGAACCACTATGGTAGATCTGCAACCCAAATGGAAATCCTGGACGAGTTTCTTTAAAAGCTTTGCCTCTTCTGATAGAATACTCTATATTACTTGCGACTCAAAATTCATTAAAATCAAGATTAAATCTGAGATTTTCGTGCAAGCGCTCAAGGACTTTGATGTTGAAGTGTTTGATAATATTTCTAAATGAAACAGAAATTCGATGATTTTCTTCAAGTTGAAAAAGGAACGGTATCTTCCTAGAGGCTTTCTTTCTTCTTTCGTCTCATCTGAGGAGGTACAGAAGAAATGTGAAGAGGAAATTCGATACCATGGTGAGATCTACGTAAAAAAAATCGATTAACGACAAGATGACCAAAGTGTTAGTTATATCGATAGGAAGTCGGCCATGAAAGGAGGATGCCTCGTGTCGCATGCGGGACACGATTTAACTCGAGACAACAGCGTTTCCTAAGTGTAGGTTTTCTAATTGGAAAACAAATGTCTGGGGAATTTTGCGGCAGCTCAAACTATCACAGAACACAAAGACTCATGGGCGACAATGAATACTAAACTGAAAGAATTTCTAATGATGCATTCATAAATAAAGTGTAAAACATAAGACAAAACAGAAATGAACGCAATCAATGGAATAAGTTGACCGGTCGGAAATCGATACCACACGTGGAAATCGTATAAAATTTGGTGTGTGTGTCAATTAAACTAAGACTGAACGCCCCCAACCGGACATCACATCGGAGCCTCTTTACCTTAGAAGCGGAAAGCCACGGAAGATGGAAAAACCGAGAGTGGTCCGGTTTCGGAAAACAACAAAGCATACATCGAGACATTAGACGTGTTTGCTGCCTTCCTTATATTCCCTACACATTCAGAATAATCGCTATTACAGCAGAAGAAGCGAAACAAAAAGCGTTTAAGATTTTGTCAGGTGAACTACTCGTTTTCATTTGTTTAACAAATCAATCAGTAAAAATCATCAGTAAGATTTCGTTTTGGTAATTTTGGTATTCCTCACAACGGTTTACCCTCTCGTCATGGCTGGGAGGTGTTCTTAGGTGTTAGGCTGCAATGTACAGCTGAGCGATTCATAGCCTCCATCTCCCCCTCCCCCAATAGGGTCTTTCAAACTGTGGAGCCCGGTGTTTCCATCAGGAAGCCCAGTTAAGAGTAAACCAATACCAGGACCCATCACCGTCCTGGTATCAAACTAGTCGCATGGTGGCAAATACCACTCCGACTCATAAGTGCCGCGACAGCCTGTGGCAGTGATGACATGAGGCAGACTTTGGCTAGGCCAACCTCGCAACTCCCAGAAACCACTATGGCTAAACTACCAAACCGCCGAAAAATTGTAAATTATGTTGGGGCTCACACAACCTGTGAAGACGGGCCATCAAATACCCAAGTACCCAAATAATTTTGGCATAGAAAGAGCAAATGGATAAATATTAAAACGTGTGTGGTGTAATCGGCCTGTAAAATCGTCTTCGTCAAGTTGCTTGACTGGCCGCAGAAATCCATGCCTGCGGCAGTTCTTCCCGCCTTCAAAGATGGCAACATTTTTGTTGCTTGTTGCTTAGCGGAAAGGCAACAGATGTCCCTAGCCAACACCTATCTGTGTCTTGGTATCATCCATGCACGGCTGCATCAGAAATTTCCAGAGAAATTTACTCTCGATCAACATTCAAAATGCGAATGAAGGTGTAGGTCCTGAAACCGTAGCCGAATCCGTAAGCGGCTCCATCGCCACAAATGGGGTTGGAAAACAACGAAAAGGGTCGGTTATACTTTGAGGCTGGCATGAGATGTGTATACATGACCAAGCGAGGATCTATGGCTCACATTTTATTCAATACATTAGATGTTTATTTCTCCATTTGCTTGCTTCCCGTTCAATAGTGCGACAAATTGCCCATTTATTTGCATATCGAAGTTAGTTTTTTTCACTTGGTTTTACTTCAATATTTTTTTATCTCACTGCTTGGAGGCGCCACTGCGACACACACGTGGAATCGATTCCTGCGCCCATGGCCCACCAAGCCTTCCATCCTTCTGGGGTCGGCAAATTGGTACCAGACTCGTCTGGGAGGATAGCAGCACTGGCCCGATACAACGGTAGGCCACTGCGAGTCACTGTAAAGGCCGGATAAGCAGTAAATCACCTCCAACGGTACTTAATGAAGTCGAATGCATGACGCATCCTTCTGGGATTGATCAACGCCGACAGCTTTACCCTTCACTTTGTCCTTTGCTGAATGCATATTTAGCCCATATTACCAGCGAAGACTTACCGTCATATCAAACAAGTCAGTGATTTTCTCCTCCCAGGCATTACTGGTAGCAGTTTGCCGCCCCGAAGAGGAGGGATTAGTTCGCTCGAGGAGTGGGTTCGAAATGAGGACCACATGTGGTTGTAAGCACTCTCCAAACACTGCGCTGTAAGCGCATCGTTTTAGGGAATAAGGGTTAAACCATCCACTGATATCCTCACAAGTGAATATAACAATAAGCCCACATGTTTCTAGAAACGAATTCAAATACTCGATCTTATAGAGAGGTTACAGTGATTTTTCAAAGTTGACAAGATTATCAATATGGAGAAGTGATGAACGGTCTGACAATGTTAAGAGACCTCATCTTAAGCATTTCCTTTAAATTACATCATTCTGACGAGAAAAACACAACGTTTAAATAAACCTAGCTACTTCCGGAATCACAAAAATACAACGTATTATAACTTCAGTGATGCTGAGATATTTGCAAAACTCAGGAGCACAGGTGTCTACGGTGGGGAACGAACGCGTTATTACCGTTTCCGGGGGCTAACGCGTTCACCACCACACCATGCGGGTCCTTCGTTCCCGTCTCTCAGTTAGTTCAATCGATGCGCCATCAGCAACCACCCGTCAGCAGGAAAAAAAGTATAATATCGCGAGAAAATAAGTTATCATCGATATAGCAAAAATAGCTATACGATAGACTTTTTTCAACTTGCACTAAATTAAGGGTGAAGTATAAGATGTCGTTAGAGCCATCACGCAGTACGCTCGGACTCATTCGTTCAATCTTGCGCTTCAGTCTCACTAAGCTTTGCACCTCTTCGAGGTTTCGAAAGTTGTTAATAGACTTTAAGGAAGGATAAAACACCAATTTCATACATCGGTAAGCCCTTTCAAGTCATCGTATAGGAAAAATATGTATTCAACAGTTTCTAGGTTCGACTTTCTATTACCTCAGCATTGGAGTATGAATACTTTGTTTTCTTGTTCAGCAATCGCAAGGTTGTTATACAGCATACATTTACTTCCATAGAAAAACACACAATACAATACAACAGTAGCTGACGTTTCGGCAGTATCGCCTTCTTCAGAGCCTTGTGTTTTTCTATGGAATAAATGTACGCTGTTTATCAACCTCGCGATTGATGAACAAGAAAACGATTCAGATTCAGATGATTCAAGAAAACGAAGATGAAAGATCGAGTCCCATCAATAGCACCAGAACTCGGATGGTCCCAGGCATACATGAAGGTCGAGTGGAAATCAAGCCGATTTGTTGAGTAGCTCACACCGCCACCAATTACCGTGAAACACAGCAATCTAACGGAGCTAGAATTTTGAGACACTCTTCAAGATGTCTCAGATTAGCTTCAACCGGAAGTCAAATAATATCGCATCCAAGAGGATGTACAGTCTCTTATGGTTCTCTCAATAGTGGGGATCCCGTATAACAAACATGAATTGTCTCATCCCTCGAAATACCAAAACATCCTGCAACTGAAGTGAGAGGAAATTTGAATAAATTGGGGAAAACGTAAAGCGACACCTTTCAGAAATACTATGAATCAAAAAGTTGCCACTAAGACTCACAACAAGTTGTAATCATTTAGTTAGTTTTTCAGAGGTAATAGGACTTAAGCATGAAATAAAATGTAGATATACTTGCATGAAATTGTACTCGTATCTTAACGGATACCTGATAAATATATATATGTATATATAAATATATATACATATGTATATACAAAATTTAATGCTGATTTTGAGAAGGCGAACAGCGCATTGGTAGTGATCCCGTATATTACTTGGACAGCTCAACGTTAGCACCTCTGCTCCGAACCAACTAAGCTTCTAATCTCTCGACGGTCGTATGCTCGCTAGCAGATTTGTGAAAAGATTCGCTTCTTATAAACCACGCGAAAACCCTGTAGCATGAGAAAGCCAGGGACACTGACGCGACCAGCATTCAAAGGAATTCGTGAAGAAAACGAAAAAATCCTTAAGAAACAGTCGAAGCCACATGCGGAAAGTTCAAAGATCTTCGTGGTTGACAAATATAAGAGAACAAATCTAATACAAGAAGTGTTAGAATCCACACAGTAACAGTAAAGAAGGGTGTGCAAGAATTTCAAGAAATTGTCTCCTTATTGTTCAATTGTTTTATGATGTTTCTCTCATGATTAACAAAATTATACCCAAACTTTATTGTATAAACAATGAGAAGTTCATACAAGCAATTTAGTATTTAAAAAACCCAGTTTCCTGTAAACTCGGTATGACTGGTCAACAAATATCCCTTAATTTACAAACTAAGACGAGGTCGCTGCCAAACATTTATTCGGTTAACTGTTCGACGTATTCGATTTATTTAGAGCCGGTGATCCGAATCCATGTCCACAGTCATTCGTCCTCGCCATGTGGTATCGTAGTCGTCGTATCGAGTCGAATAATCTTCAGTAGAGCACCGCTTTTTGGAAAAATGGTACGATCTGTGCTAGCTGATAATGACACCGACTGATGCAGAATGGAGAATGTCCAGAGGAAAAACAAACGATTTTCAACAAATAATCAGTATCAACCACAACAGTCCTTTATAAAACAGCATTACCAGGTGAGGTAACGTCATTCCAGCGCTGCTCTAACGAGAAATTCGACTCGATACGACGATGAAGACACCATATCGAGAGGATGAACCATTGTTAACCATCGACTCGGATAATCAGATCTGAGGAGGACGAAAACGCTGAAACGTTAGTGGAAAAAGAGTTAAATAACTATCTCGTGTTAGCACATTGATGAAAGGATAGCTGTGGTATCAGGCAGATGCGAGAAGGCCCTGCTAGGTCAGTGGAACTCGTTAGCTAATGGAAGCTGAAGTAAGCCCACGCTTGTAACACTGCCGAGCTTCAGATGAGTCTTACAATCTGTCGTTATCAAACAATAACTGTTTGCCTAGATTTTGGTAAAGTTAACATTTTAAGCACTTGTGGGCACTATTGTCTAAGAGTGTCCAATTGAAAACAATAAGATCAACCAGTAGTTTAGACGCAGTGAATGACACACTAAAGAACGAATTTGTTTGGTGTTGAAAATTTTGCTTACAGAAAGCGAAATTATAGCAGTTACAATAAAGACTGTGAGCATACAGTAAAAAAATAAGCTTATAGAGCCATGCTATTGTCTTGCTACAGGCATTGAACCCAGTTGTAATATAACTTCCGAAAGTTCATTGCTACTATTAAAGGGACATAGATAGATGCGCAAGAATAAAGAACTCGTGAAAGAGTAACCAAAACGTCTAAATGAATGCATATTAGCGAACATAGATAGACGACGTCCGGCTTTAGTTTGCGATTGGTGATGGAGAGAGTGGTCGGCTGGCCGTCTGGCTGGCTGGCGTGCAGACAGTCAGTCAGCTGAAGAGCGACAGAGCATTGTTGAAATGCGCGTATACAAACGCAACTCAAGTGGACGGGCTCGATAATTATAAACACAACACGCAAGCCGTTCCATGCTGAAGGAATGAACACCCGGAACAGAAAGACAATGCTGACCATCAACGATTGTCTAACATGCAGACGAGATTTCCACGTTGTTCGTCGCAAATATCGCCGTCGTTGTCGCCGTCGTCGTCGTCGATGTTGTTCTTGACGCAGACAGTTCGCAGCCTACTAGAGGATCAACTTGATGCAGTCCATTGTAAAAAATTAATGGAGAGTGTAAATAAATGAAGCCGTAACATATTCCTAATCTGTACACTAAATGCACTGATATTATTATTATTATTATTATTATCCATTGTTATTATTATTATCCATTATTATTATAGCGGTCGATGTGCAGAACAGGTGAATTTGAAGAATCCCTTCGCACGTGACATTCTCTTTAGCATAAAATTTAATGAAGTGGAGTAAAAGTAAAATGTGTCACAATCTTTTAGTTATGACGAAAACAAACCATTGACTAAGAAGTTGTCCATTAATCCCAAACACTCCACCGATAGGTAGTTCCTTTGTGCCGACTTAAGATATACTGTGGGATTCATCTCATAGTGGCCCATTTAAGTTGTGAAGAAGTTTGGTGACCACTGGTCACTACGTTAGCGGCTTATGTCGTCTTTCAACTACATTTTCTGTTCAATCGAATGCAGGAAGTAGTGGGATTCGCGCACTAGGTATGATGACTGGTATGTAAAAAAAAATCCGAAGTTACAAAAGTTTTTTCCATCATTCTTGAGTGGATCTTTTAATAGTCGTAGGATTCGTTGTTGTCACAGAAATCGTTGGCATCTGGAAGAGCCAAAATAGTAAAACGGCGTGCTTCCTGTTGCCCTAATAAGGATCGCCGATGCTATGGTGGAAACCTGGAAACGCTCTATCACGGCTATCTCATCACATAAAGAGGAATCATTGTCGATCAACATTCGAAATGTTAATAGAGGGAGAACATAACAAATCCTCATGTTGCGACCGAACACAAACACGAATGGCAACACAACATCAGTGGAATACAGTTGCACAACTATGAACCAAATGAAGAATTGCTGGAATCCGCGCAACATTAATAGATTCGGATTATTAAGCTGAAATCGTCATCTACTTCTGTAAAATTGTTTTCTGGAAAATATTCTCGGCGTAGAATAACTTAAAAAAGAGTCTACTTAGCCAACCCAAACCATTAAAAGTAGCGATACAAAGAGTGAGAAAGCATTTCATCGTCCTAGTACTAAACAAAGACTTAAACGAAAAAGTAGTTCTCAACGAACGCTCTAAAGTCGAATTTGAGTGCAATATCTCACCCTAAGGGCGCATGTGGCGCAGTGGTTGAAGGCACAACTGCGATACACACGTGGAATCGATCCTCGCGCCCATGGTCCACCGAGCCTTCCATCATTCCGGGGTCAGCAAATAGGCACCAGACCTGTCTGGGAGGATAGCAACACTGGGATTGATCAACGCCGAGATCTTTATCCTTTTTATCCTTTATTAGGATTTGGAACAAACCCTGATGAGTACTTTCGAAATCGAGTGGTCATTATTTTCGCATAGTATGACTCGTATAGAGGTCAAGTCGATCCTGGGAAGCGTTAAAAGAGTCGAAATCACAGCTTAAGAAATTCTTTAACGGTAAATCGACACCGAACACTTTATAGTTTTTTCTGCTATCGATAATGTCTATCTCCCAAATGATTAGGTCCAGTCGGAATTGAAATTATGTTTAGGTAAATCTTTGTCCAAACTGGTCTTACAGATTGTGGGCAATGTTCGACGTCAAAACTACTTGAATGATACAAAATAAACATGTTTTCATAAACGATAAAACTCATTCCACCAA
Organism: Angiostrongylus cantonensis; assembly: GCA_009735665.1. Lineage (NCBI taxonomy): Eukaryota > Metazoa > Nematoda > Chromadorea > Rhabditida > Metastrongylidae > Angiostrongylus > Angiostrongylus cantonensis. The sequence continues at coordinate 756,776 of MQTX01000069.1, forward strand.
GAGAAGCAATACTTAATCTCCCTATGTGAGCATTTCACTTTAACGCAGCTTCTTACTTTGGCCCCTTTCTCACATATTACACGAGCCCCAGTGTTTCCACCATTCGATTCGTTGCTGCAAAACCGTCACTCACAAAGGGCGGAAGCAGTCAATCAAGTTCATGTGCAGATTCATATGCAGCTTAAGGATTTGTCGTATTCTCTCAGTAGCGATAAGTTTGTTGAGCGTCGTTTTTCGCGGAATCTCGAGAAAGGTGCAGTATGGCGCACCACATTCTAAGTCACCACAACAGATTTTCGTAAACATTGTTGACCCTAGGCAGGTTTTCTGCCGTGTGATTCGGGTTCTTCCAGAACAACAACGACTCCTGACACTAAGAAGGAGAGCAGACTTATTGAAATTCAGACACTACTAGGCTACAAATATGAACATAGTGAAAACGCCTTATTAAGTGGCAAAGTGCGAATAGATGTATAAACATACTTTCAAACTATTGAAAAAAGCCATTAGAAATGATATCTGGACAAAGTAAGATTGACGTGGAAAAGAAGGAAATGATTAAGTTTAAGTCCCCTTGGAAGAAATGGAAGATAATGAAATTTTATAAACTCTCTCTCTCTCTCTTTCTCATAAAGCTCTCTACAATCTCTAATAAAGGATAAAGGATAAAGATCTCGGCGTTGATCAATCCCTGAGGGATGCGCCATGCATTCGACTTCATTAAGCATCGTTGGAGGTAACTGAATGCATATCTGGCGTTTACAATGACTCATGGTGGCCTACCGATGTATCGAGCCAGTGTTGCTATTCTCCTAGAAAGGTCTGGTGCCTATTTGCTGACCCCGGAAGGATGGAAAGCTCGGTGGACCATGGGAGCGAGGATCGATTCCACGTGTGTATCGCAGTTGTGCCTTCAACCACTGCGCCAATACGAGATAATTCTACTAGAGCGTTTCCAGGTCCTCACTGCAGATAGATAGCACCGTTTTCGATCGGAGGAAGCTTCAAAGACGAGTCTAGTACCAATTTTCCAACCTCGGAGAGAAGAAAGATATGGCTGACCCAAGAAGTTGAGCCTGTGTCTTGCGCATATTGTTGAAGAGCACGCTATTCGCGGCCCCTCACATTATTTGGATGACAATGGAAAAGAGAAATGGAATTTGAGACTACCAATTTCGATGTTAAACTGGAAAGGCCAACTGGTTAGAAAACTGTTGACGGTTATACGATTAAACGCTGCATTCAAAAATTTCGTAATGAAAATGATGACGGAAATGTCGATGACGATTTTGAAGCGTCGAATGAAGGAAAATCGTACGAAACTATGATTGACTACAACCACAATGATGCTAAGATATTTGCAAAACTACGGACAGCAGGTGTCTGCAGTGGGCAACAAACACGGTATTACCCTTTCTGGAAGCTAGCGCCATCACCATCACAACGTGAGGATCCTTCGTTTGGCCTGACTCAGCTAGTCTTCTACCCACCTCTGCCATTAACAATCACTCGTCAACGGGATTGATCTGGGGAGCCCAAATCGTCATTGAACCGAAGTAAGCTGAGGCTGCAGTTGGAAATCATGAAGTCATAATGTTAACTTTTTTATTTATTGCCTATTACAATGACATAATACCCTACCGTGAAAAATTGTAACAGGCAGTAAAGGGAAGAGTCAGCATGATAATAGAATAATCGAAAAAACTGGGCAGGAGTCAAATAACAGACATCAGAAAAAACTCGACAACTGGGTGTCACACTATTTTCACCCCATTTGGAGTTGAAGTTTAGAAAACGGAACCAGTTTTATTAGTAAAGGTACTTCTAACAGATATCAGCAAAATCAATTGCAGAGTACATAAGTGCTACACATTCTCATTTATGCAAGTTCACCTGCATCATTTGTGATTCTGCTAGGCTGTGCCTGGTTGGTTTGTGCCCATACCAGCAAACCTAATTCGTCCACGGAGTAGAGGCACCAATAACGAACACGAAGAGAATCACATTTTCGATGCAAAGGATTTTTTAAAGTTCCTGGTGAAATAGTAACTATGAGGTGCCCATCCCATCGAACCCTGCTGTGGCAAAGCCTTACTATTTAGCTGAAGTTCCAAATGGTATTGCTATGACCCTTCTGTTCAGCTTTGAAAATTCTGCTGGAGCATGAATCCCACCGTACATAGTAGTTCCACACCAAGAACCCAAACGCATATTTGGTTCCTACTATGACTTACATATTGACGCCAGTTCACCCATATCGATGCGTCAAGTCAATATTTCTACCATCTCAGACAACCCTGGTGTTAATTGGGCCGAGCCCAGAAAGGTAGACGCCGGCTAGAATGGGGTGTGGGATTGAAACAAAAACCACCTATGTAGTGCAATGCACCTCTGCGCAGGCTCTGGTTGGGTTTGTAAAGTAATTATATGTGATCATCAGCTTAATTAATTCTAGCACATGCATTAGGACTACTAATTGATCACATAATATTCATAACGTTAATATTGAAACGGCTTGCTGAGAAATGGACGAGAACATAAACAGACAACGATCACCACGCCCTATGACGTCAAAGGTAAATATCAGTCGATGAAAGGCCACCAATAGAAAGAAGAAACATGGACGTTATTTCATTGAAAAACTAACAGCCGGTTGTGTTCAATCACTATTTGGCTAATGTTTCGACGTCTTCGTCATCTTCAGAGTCGATGATCAGAGTCGATGGTCCACAGTCGTTCGTCTTCTCGATATGGTGTGCTCATCGTCGTATGGAGGTAGATCTTTTTCATTGGAGCACCTTTCAAATGAGGCAACCTCACCCTTCAGCGCTCTTCTATACAGGAAAGTTATTGTTGATAATGAGTATCTTTTGATTATGATTTATTTTTCAACGAACACTTCATCCTGTACTGTAGAGCAACACAGGTGCCAGGTGAGATTTTCTCAATCGAGCGATATTCCACTGAAGAAGATACTGTTCGATAAGCTGTCAAAGACACCATATCAAGAATATGAAAGACTATGTATCATCGACACTGATGAACGGTTCTAAGGAAGACGAAGACGCTGAGACGCTAGATATATATTCAGACGATAGCTAAATGAATGTTTGATAATAATCTCGTATTAGCCTATCAAAGAAATAGCGCACGTTGATCACTTATACCGAGGCTAAGCAAGGTTGGTTTGAAACATATTTATTCAGCATTCGCTATGAGTTAGAAAAAAGAGCTCTCCATTTCTGGCGAATCTAGCATAAAGAATGATTTGCTGAGTTCACACTGGACCTTATTTAGGGGATCCTAGGAAAAAAAAAATGTGTTGCAGTAGTCTTCATTCATCTTCGGCAGCGAGAAACGAGAGAATAAAAGTGGTATGGAAAGAGAAAAGAATTATTCCAAAGATAGAAACGATAAAGAACGTTTACTTTTGACGTAAACTCTTTACTGTGGAGAAAAAAGTGGAAAGTTTTAATGACTGTCAACATGACAGCGCTTTCAGGGAGCCCAACAGATGCCTGGATAAAGAGAAACACATGGTGAGTGCATTTGATAGAGATCAGCAAAGGAATAAGGAGAAGACTATTACTATTCTTACCGCTATTATTATGACTATTATTGCACCCATTATTAAGTAATCTTTTAATCACCTGTATCACCTGTAGTCCCGTTGATCGTCGAGTGACTCGAGCGGGCGCCAGTAAATCCTCCATTTTTCCCTATCGCGGGCAAGAGTAGCCCAATGGGTTCTCCTCGCTAATGAGGGAAAATCTTTTAATAAGCAAAAATATTACATTAATAGCATTAATATAAAATGGATAGGCATTATAGTGTTGACCGACGTATTCATTCATTCAGATATGCAGCCATATTCCTGTTGGATTTGTGAGTCCCAGCTGACGTGTAGGTATGGAATTACATTCTGATACGTACTACTAAACTCTACCCCAAAAAACACTCCGTAGCTCGAAGAAAATTGCTCAGCTCTCGAAATGCTCACTTTTCGAACGTAGATAGCATCGTCTCGGTCAGTGATGTGAACGACATCACGAAAGATTCCAGACTTCGACCCCAAACAATTGGCACTAACCGATCTACTCCAACAGCTGCTTGTTTTCGTCGACGACATGCTGAGTCTACAAGTGGGGATGATCTATCCATTTCTACAAATCCGGCTGTTCGCTAGGATATCTCAAGGAAAAAAGAACTAGTGCTCTCGCCCGTAACTGGGACTAGAAATCTTCGTCACAGTGCTGCATGATTCCTTACAAATATCAGCTGTCTGTGGAGAAATAACTGATCATTGTGGAATAAAGCGTAAGATTCACATATTGGTTCATAAATGACGTCAGACAAGAAGGTTACTGTGCTACTGAACTAGTACAGCGCCCTATGTTCGGCGGACATGATCAGATACAAAACGTCCTTCTTGCTAAGAAATTCGGTCTTGTGGTGTAGCGGTTAGCAGTGAAGACTTTGAACCCTGCGACGGGAGTCCGAATCTCACATTTCGTCTAGGTTGATATGGCACAAGTGTTAAACCATATGTGGTTTAGTTAAATTTCACCTCCTACAAAGTTAGAGTCCGTGTTTTCACCAAAATGTCCGAAAAAAATGGGTCAAACTAGAATAAGCTTAATATTCTGCTCATATGAGAGCACATGTTAGGAAACAATGAGGGAAAATAGCAAAAAAAGAACACACGTAGTTAAAAAAGGTGGTGTTCGGATTGATTTGCGTCCGCATATCCTTTAAGTACCGTAGTACGGTCTAAAACTAAAAGCAGTGACATGTTGATGGAAAATCAGGATGGTCACTTGATTGAAACTAGGTAAGGTCCTTCCCGTGAACTCGTGAAGCCTTATACCAAAAGCAGCTACACTTAAAAAGTTACAAAGTTAATAAACGAGATAATTTTATCCCAACATTGTACCAAAACACCAGAAACACAGCTAAAGTTTCTATCTACTGCATAGCACAATTTTTCACGACAGGGTATTATGTGAAATGCAGCCTCAATAATGCAGATATTTGCAAAACTCCGGACCGCAGGTGTCTGCAGAGGGGATCGAGTACGCTATTTCCTTTCCGGGAGCTAGTGTGCTCACCATCACACCACGCGGGTTATTCTTTTCGCCTCTCTCTTTCTCTCAGCTAGTTTTTCTAGACTCTTATGCTCCGGAGTATTGTAAATATGTCATGTGGTTGCATTTCACCAAGAACATTGTGCCCGTTTGAACGAAAAGATTTCGTGCATTCCCAGTTGCTAGAATGGAAGGGTTAGTTCTTCATTCTTTTCTACTGAATCATACTGCTTTATATTCCGTTTCAATCTGTGAAATAGTTCAGCTGCATTTGTGACAACGCGATAATACAATTGCCCTGATTCTAGTAGAAGTCTATTGTCAACGATTGAGAAAAATCCAGAGAAAGAATTGATCAATTACGTCCGACTGACTGAACGAATAACGAAACGTCTCAAAATTGATGCGAATGAATTCGGTGGCGTAAGAACGACTACGATTAATGTTCATTCCTTCCTTTCCATTTCACCACATTCGTCTTTGGAATTCAGACATACTCGGAAAAAATGACATCGCAATGAGAGAGAAATTTTTATATACCAGAAAATGAACAAGAAATAAGACGATAACGAGATTCTGATTAGCCACCTTACTTTTAAAATGCCCAGATATCATATCTAGATATCTAGAAGGAAACTGAGGTTTGCTAAAATTCGCTGACCCTTTACAGCTCAGTATCTAGAAGGTTCTTGCCGTTGTTCGAAACTTTAAATAGAAAAAGTAAAGCCACTAATTTGTTAAGAAAGGCAAAGGACCAAAAAGAGTGAGACAAACAAGGACAGTGGAAGCGAAAGAGAAGATTAGAGATTACGGTTCCATGCGAACTCTGTGCGGTTGGTCTCCGCGTGACATTTTCAGTGGAAGACTCATAGAAAGCGGTTCTGAGGAAGGTGAAATCCACCGAAACGTCAGGTTGTGCGTGAATAAAGAAATAAAACAACACTTTGTGCTTGCTAAACAAGAATATGAAGAATTTTTCGGTCAATGCCGAGGTTAATAGATAGTCGGTCTGAAACAGAAAGATAAAAGGAGAAAGGGAGCGAGAGAAGGAGAGATAGAGATAGATAGATAGATAGATAGATAGATAGATAGATAGATAGATAGATAGAGGAAGAGAGAGAGAGAGAGAGAAGGCTGTCAAAAAAGTACGAGCTCATTTGAAGTCCGTAGTGTTAAACAGAAGTTTGTCTCAACAATAAATTCACCTTGCGAGCAAAAACTACCAATGATGGAAGCATGAATGAGAGTTTCAAGAGGAATTGAAGGAGAAGTGAAGCATAGTGTGAAAAAGGGGATTACCAAATCTGACTTTATAATGTGGGAAATTAGGGTAAAGTTCGAATCTGTGTGTAGAAGCGACTGCAATACGTAAAAATGGATAGAATTATACAATAAGAGGGAGAAGGCAGCAGAGTTTCATTGCTAAGACGTTTCAGTGTTGGCTACTTCGGCTTACTCCGGAGAAATAATAAAGTGAGCGGTTTTCAGAAAACAGTAAATTTTAGAAGATAGCGAATTACTGATGAGTGCCTAGGTTAGCTGAAAGTCGGTCTTGAGCATGAAATGAGCATTGAGATAATGCTCAAGTTGTACTGATGCTAGACGTAATGCTTGCGCTCTTGAACAGCACTCGCTCAAAGCCGAGCAGCCGATGTCAAGCGCCTAAGTCAACTTAGCTTCGAGTGGCCTGGTATTCAACAACACCAGCATCTCAATGAGGTCTGGACATTCCAGATCACCTATTTCAGCAATGCTCTCGATTTCAATAGAAATATTTCCATTCAATGGTGGCAAAAGACATCGAATGTTTTAAAAGTGATATTATCAGAAAAGATATGCAAAATAGTAGTTCAAACTCTGCAAAATACTTTCAGTCCTGGATTTCATTTACCACCGACGGTTGTCTAATCAGAAATTCAGTGCTAAGGCAGTAAATGTGCGTAGGATCGGCGAGTGCATGTGATGGCTACTCTGGAAAGGACAGGACCACTTCAACGATTTCGGTAAAAAAAAACAAAACCTCCACCAATAATGTGTAATATGTATGTATAACCTGATGGATAACCCAATATGTATAACCTGATGGACATTGTACCACATAACGTACAGTTCGTGAGGACACACCGCAAACGTATCCTGGTGGGAAGTAAATATTAACACGTATTCTTTCTTTGATGAGCTTACACGAGGTTGATAATAATATTTATTATCGGCTAACGTTTCGACGTCTTCGTCTTCATCAGAGCCGATGATCCGAGTCGATGGTCCACGCTTTTCTTTCGCCTCGATGTGGCGGCTTCGCCTTCGTGTCGAGTCAGGTCTTCTTCAGCGTTCCGTCTCCTCGAATGAGGCACACTCATTCAGTGGTGCCCTTTTATACACGATGCTGATGGTGAATATAATGATAATGTCCGTTGATAACTATTTGTTTTTCTTCCGGATATATATCATCGCGCACATCGTGCAGAAGTCGTTATCAACAGTAGTTACAAATAGTTATCAACGGACATTATCATTATATTCACCATCAGCATCGTGTATAAAAGGGCACCACTGAATGAGTGTGCCTCATTCGAGGAGACGGAACGCTGAAGAAGACCTGACTCGACACGAAGGCGAAGCCGCCACATCGAGGCGAAAGAAAAGCGTGGACCATCGACTCGGATCATCGGCTCTGATGAAGACGAAGACGTCGAAACGTTAGCCGATAATAAATATTATTATCAACCTCGTGTAAGCTCATCAAAGAAAGAATACGTATTGATTAAGCACACCGAGGTTCAAGGAAAGTCGGTTTCGAAGCGTAAATATTAACGTTACAAAAGCTCACAAATAGACTCAATTTGAAGTTCATTGATGAGAAAACACCGTACTCCATTCACGGTGTCTTTTGAAGTGTTCCTTTTTATTTAAAAAGAATCGAAAAAAGCTCAAAATAGCATTTGATCAAAGTTGCATGGTTAAATATTGAAAGACTAATTGCGCATGAATCGAGGAGCGTATTTGCACCGAATATTCGACAACTCGAATGGATGTTCTTTTGAGAAAAATGCAGTTATGCCACCATTTGCGGTTTTAGAGATTTATCAGAAGTTATGAACCAAAAGAAGCGTGTAGTACAGTGGTCGGAAACGCCCTGTAACACACACATGGAGTCGATCCATGCATCCATGGTCCACCAAGCCTTCTATCCATCCTGCTTCGGCAAGTTGGTACCAGACTTGTATGGGAGGATAGCAGCACTAACTCAATGCATCGGTAGGCCACCGCGAGTCATTGTAAAGGTCAGATATGCATTCACCTCCAATGATAATGAAATCGAATGCATGGCGCATCACTCAGGAATTGACCAACTCCGAGAACTTTATGCTCTGCTTAGGACTTCTATGCCCCAGAAGCATTCTCAGAATTCCAATTTTTAGAAAAACACATGAGGATCGGCCCTATAAGAGTGCTGACAAACTCGCTCTTCTCCGTGCACACAGATCCAGAAACGATATAAAGCAACTGTGTTGGGTGGATCATTTGCCGAACCGACATAGCAACAGCAGCAGGAAAAATGCGAAGAAATAAAAGCATAGTACTGCATATAGATTTGTATCGCATTCTTCGTAATTTTCGAACATGTGTGCTTGTTAGCGTCTGAAACACTATTCATTAAAGAGAAGAGTAATGATGATGAGATGAAGATCGTAAAAAGTTCATCTGATAGAAATAGAGAAATTAAAACTAACTTTGCCCGTATAAGGCTTTACAAACTGTCTGAATCAGACGTTTATGAACACGATCCCACGAGGAGGACAAGTGTTGTCGTCACTAAAATGTTCCGCTATTGAAGTCATGGTGACCACATGAAGAAAGTGACGACATACAGAAGAAAATTCTTTCCCATAAACTTTGATGTGTTATTCATAGTGTGGTTTAGTATTCTGGCTATGAATAGAACTGCCTCAAATAGGATAGGAATGATCACGAATCCACCTCATTAAGACGGTCGACTAGTCCATCATTCGAACCTTTTGTTTAGGAAGAACAACAAAACTTTTCCCTTTCGTGAATTTAGAGTTTATCCTACCGTTAAACCATCCAAGAAATCTGATTTCTTGCTGATTAACCTCCGTCTAGAAAAACTAGCTGAGAGAGAAGCTACATGAAGGAACCGCATGGTGTGGTGGTGAACACGTTAGCCCGGGAAAGGGAATAGCGAAATGGAATGAATTGGAATTTGATGAAGCTTGGGCCATCTATGAATCTAAAAGAGGCATGCCGTTGTATAGAATTTCTATTTATTTAAACCACCATCCATAAAATGAATATGGGTTTGCCATTTGCTGCATACGTACGCTTATGAGAAAGGTGCTTTTCCGTTGTCAAGAGGGAGCTTTTTTGTTTTAAACAACCGTTGAGGCCGTGAATGCTTACAAATGTGACTCAAATCACCGGTCATGATTTGGCATGATGTCAAATATGTACAGTTCCTCGCACTCCGACAAATACTTCATAACAAATAAGTAGTAGCAAACTATTTCAAAAAGTGCAAACATCATTTTAAGTCAGCAATAACTTTAGACCGATAGTTAAATCCATCAGGTGAGTATAGCTCAGTGACTAGAAGGGCTCTGTTACACAGATGGTCGTCGGTTCGACCTCACGCTCTAGTCCTCCTCCATCTCTATGAGCATGAAAAATTAGTACTAAGGTTGGCTAGACCTGTAGCAGCACTAAGTGGACGCGATGGAAACAATTCAAACTTTACAGGCCAAATATGTTTCTAACCACCTCAAAGATGCTACGAATGGGATCGAATGGATGAAGCATCACTCAAAGATTGACCAACGCCGAACGCTTTAACATTTGTTCTGCACTTAGGTCGGATTGGAATTGTAACGAAAACGCTTACAATTTGGTGAAACAAGTAGAAAATTCTTTGAGAGACTAATAAATCCCAACGACTCCTAGAATCACGTAGTAATAGTAGTAGTAGATAGCCCTACAAAATCGCGAATCGTCTAAGAAGAAAGTTCTTTTGCTATGAGATAAAGTGTTTCCTTTTAAGTCTCATTATAATAAAACTGTATCAGCTAATCTTGGTCATCCATGAATTCTTAGTTTCGCTTTTTTGTGTTTCCGGACGATATTTTAGTCACTAATTGTCCAGGAGCACCAGCGCTAGTTGAGCGGAAGGCGCTGCTTTCCTTTTTGTTGTTTTCTGGACATTCAGATTCACTCAAAACCTATCTAAACAAGTTGCGGAGAAAATCAGAACAAATGCCAGAAATGCCCATCTAGACTTTGAATGGGGCATGAATATGATGCAAATTAAGTGCTTAATTATGAGGAAGCAAAACTCGACGTTGTGATGGTGGTGATAGTGAAGAAGAATAGATAAATAGGTTAGATAAATGAAAAGTATAGATGGGCCATCCATCTAAGACGGAGTGTATCCAGGCGTACGGCAATTATAAACAATGTGTCCTCCGTGCATTGGTAAGTTGGCGAACGAGGGGCCGAGACAAACGAGCGTAAATTGCTCGTGTACTCTCCGACGGCGACGACCTTGTCGCCACCGCCGCCTGCCGCCCGAAGAACCCACCGACTGGACCACGACCCACACAGGCTTGATTGGCGACTGGTTGGTTGGCTGGCTGGGTGGCTGGATTGCTAGCTGGATAACGAACACAAGTTACTCCGACCGCGTAGCGATCAATGGTGATCAGTTTGATATGCTTGTTATGATAGGAATACGATCTTGAGCAGTTAGTGGCGCTCCGCATGGTAATCCGTGAATAAATGGGTAAATCGCCTTCTTTCAAGCGTATTTGCTCTCTTGCCATCGCATCGGTATTTCGTATAGAGCAAGTACTATTAAGTGCGGTTACATAAATCAATTGCGTTACGAGGCAAGACACCAGCGATGCTTATGCTTAAGCTGAATGAGTATGACTACCTAAACAAAGCTAATGACATCGACTGAGGGATTCACAGTTATCCTTGCAGACTATTAAGACAAATTTGTGCAGTGTTCAGGTTAATATCAGTTTGTGACCACATAGAGGTTACGCTCTTGATATAGTCCACAATTAGTCCGGTAGAAGGGAAGTGTTCAATCGACGATTTGAAAAGAAATATTTTTCATTCATTGACGATCGGGATTGTTAGAAAACTTTATTAAGACTAATTTTTTGAGCAATTTCACCTTCTTCGGAGCAGAACTGGTTTCGACCGAGTGTCTACAGCCGTTCATTCTTTTGATGTGGGCCATCGTAGCCTTCGTCACATCGAGATGTATTCCAGTTGAATCGAGGCAACGCATAAATCGAATTCAAAAGCGAAAGAAACAAAAATAGGCTAAATGGTGGTCATGCTGGAGCAATGATTACTTCCACTAATTTTATAAGCAGCCTTGTTGGCCACTGTACATCACGAGTGTTGCTGGTAAACTTCGTCTGCTAAACGATCCGTACAACTCAAAAGTGTCTGGCACACTCGATAGTTCATAGGTAAGTGACCAATGTCATCTTTTCGATTCCTCTTCTCTCTTTCTGCACAGTGCACTACATCGAATCTATGCTTCTAAGCACGGATTTGTGTTTAGAAATACAGTATTTTTCGGTAAATGAATTGTTGGTCTTCACTTTTTCACATTAGAACGGTTTTCGTCAGAGTTCACCACTTATGAGACAGTTTGTCACTACCGTACGGCTGCTATAAACATGACATTTAAGATGATCGTCATGGGCAAGACGCATGCGTCTCTAAAAGCTCTATAGATGAACACTTTTGTAACTCTTTGAAGCAAATATTGCTAAGTGAGAATGCCTACATGGACTGTCACTGTCACGCAAAATATTGGAAGATAGCTAGACGCTATTTTAAAAACTCTAAAAAGTCAATTTTTTGACAACGAATTGTTATCACATTTTTCTCTTTATTAATGGATTAAGGATAAAGCTCTCGGCGTTGGTCAATCCCCCAGTGATGCGCCATGCACTCGGTTTCATTATCTATAGCTGGAGGTGATTGAATGCATATACACTTCTGATTCAATTCACCTAGCCGCTATGTTTCCTGTATTTCCTTACTTTATTGATAAACATAAAAATGAAGTGAGTAGATCCACTAAGAGGTATTTGAATGAATGTATGAATGGAATGAATAAAATAAACAAATAAATAAATAGATAAAAATTAAATAAATAAATAAATAAATAGATAAATAAATTGGTGAATAAATAAGCGAGTGTGTAAGCAAATTACTTAAGAAAATGCAGAAGTAGCTAAATGAACGCATAAAAATAAACTATAAATGAACACAGTAGATCCGAGATGGTTTAGAAGACATTGAATTCAGAGTGACTCCTTGCTTATCTTCTACGACGATTGTACAGTGTTTTATTGGTGAAATCAAGTAATACAATGAAAATGAAAAAAAGAAACAACGCAATAAGAAAAAAAACCTCAACGGGACTCATACCTGTGGGAGAGAGTAGTCATTCCAGCAGCGCTGATTTCTAAAAGCGGATGCCGGAATGATTCTCACGGTCCCCAGTGCGGGAAATGTCATCTCCGTACGGCCCTGTCCGTCACTCCATTACGGTTAGCTCTAGAAAATTACAAAATGAGTTAGTATCAGATACTTCGAGACGAGAGGCCTTGCGGAATAATATAATGGAGTGAAGGGAACAACGGAGACAAAATGACGTGAAGAAAGAGTTACGATGGATGAAATTTGGAAGAAAATCGACGCATTGCAGAGGTTTTTACAAGCGAAGTATAAAGGAGGTACAGAGTGGAACGTGTATGAAGCCTCACAAAACAGAATTTATGTGACGGCTGATCGGTATGGACCACCTTCTCAGTGGTGTAAAAAAGTCCATTGAAAAATGGAGCTCCAGCGCACGGTTCCTTCGACAATTTTCAGATAAACGGATCCTTTTTTCTAGGATAAAAGGCCCGTCGAATCATTTTTTCTTCAATGCTTACTACTAAATGGACACCTATAGATCTAAAGACGACACTTCTTAACATTAGAGATATTGAATAACTCAAAAGACCTCAACTTGCCCGAGGATAAAAAAAACTAAGCCATACAATCCTCAACGAGTAATGCACGTTTTTGTGGGTGTTCTCTGATGCGCAACGTGTGCGCGCTTTTTAAGTGTGCAATTTTGATTTGCGTAATGTTTACGTAAGCGCAATGCCGGAATTGTTCACGTCGTCAAGTACGGTCGTACAGCTGATCAGTCAGATCAGTTATTTGTTGTTCGGTGCTTGGCAAGAAGGACACCAGAACAACTGCGGGTGTATCACGTTCAGTCGCCTACTAACATTTCTCCCACCTAATCAACAACCAGTGATTTTTCCAGCGCTAAGGAATGATATACGTCGCAAGCTTACAATCCCACTTAGGTTTTTTCGTGATTTCTCTTCTACAGCCATTTCTGTGGCTTCGTTCATTTCTTGAAAAAACATTCTTGGACTCATCTGTTTGGGTTACGCTCGCACAACAACATTTTTTCCGATCTTTTCATCATTCCTGCTGTTTCTCGCTTCCAACCATACCTTGTCCAAATATTATAGGTCCTCGTCTATTCGTTTGTGTGTCGTTGTCCTACTGACATGAAGCGACCATGCCAGCCATATAATGCATGGAATTCAGGATCAGACCTCTATGTCCATTCTTCTATTTTTGTAATTATGCCTAGAACTTCGGTTAAGCCTTATTTTTCGGACCGTTTACCGACGAAAGCATTTTAAATGTGTTTACAGTTATCGGTACATTAGATACCGGTCAGGTCTTCAATTTGTCTACTTGCACGGTCCATCCAATAGTTTATTGTCTCGCTGAGACTTATTGATCCTGGGTATCAAGCTGTTGTGTATATCAGGATTTCACCTCTCTAGCAGAATTTTCAAAGCTAAGAAGGAGTTTGAAATTTCCAGCCGGAAGTCCAATAAGGGGTAAATCAGTGCCATAAATAATGACCGCCGTTCTGATAGCAATCTAGTAGCAATATGGTGGCTAATCTCCCTCCAACGAGCACATGGCTACGAATGCCTGCTGTGGGAAACCAAAGGAAGGCACGACCATTTCGAGGTTTAATTGAAGGAATATCTTGCCCCATTAGTAATTTACCAGTCAAACGCAAATTGTGCCGAGTCAAGCATTTCATTCTTCATGAAGACGAGTCATTCAAATGGAATTTATAAGATAACTTTTGACTATCAATTCATAATCGTCCTTGTAAGTTTCTTCATATGCTAAAAAGATATGTACTAAATCTGAATGCGTCCGATTTACCGAAAGTCGAGGGTCAGGATGGTTTTTTTGCAAGCGACCTCTATGAGTGCGGCTAATGTCACGAAAACGACCAGCATGATCCATGTCAGAAGTAACCCTCATGCGGAAACTTAGCCTCGCATAGAAAAGGTCAAAGTGTGGAAACAGTAGAAGAGAAGTGATGGCAAGGGGCTGGGTGTAAAAGGAAATGAGTATTAAATGTCATTTTAGACTAAAGAAGAATTCAACCGGTGCCCCTCCATTGGATTATACCTGAAACAACAACGAAGAGCAACGGTTGTGGACAACCAATCAGGCTCTTAAAAAAGCGATGACGTTGGGAATTCAGCCGAACGTCGTGTAAAAATTTTAAAAAAAATTAAAGATAAAGGTGAGATGTAATCAGTATGTGACAACAAACGCTATTGACCACTATTGATTATTTCGTGTGCCAGGGTAGTAGGTGATCAATATCCATTATCTTATATCATTTAACAATTAAAGGACTGTGACCTCTACAAGAATCGTGTAGTACGAAAATAATGGTTACTTCGAACTTCAAATGAGCATGTGTCATAGTCATAGCTCATAGTGAATTTTACCAATCACGACGAAACCGTTAGAATTTACAACTCGTATCCTACAGAAAAATCTCTTGTTCTGCCACAACGCTCCTGTTTTCTGGAGCGCAGAACACATATTTATCCCAAATTTCCTCTAATGCGCAACACACGTGGAATCGATCTCCGCGCCTATGGCCCACCAAACACTCCATCCCTCCGGGGTCGGCAAATTGGTACGACACTTGTCTGGGAGAATAGGAGCATCGGCTCGATATGTCGGTAGGCCACCGCGAGCCATTGCAAGGGCCAGATATGCATTCAGTCGCCTCCAAACGATGCTTAATGAAGCCGAATACATGGCGCATCCCTCAGGGATTTATGAACACCGAGAGCTCTAGAGCTTTTTATCCCTCTAAGCTCTTATTTCCAACAAAAAAGTAGATGAACAACCAGGATTTCGTCAAGCGCGATGCGACCGTGGTGCCCAACCAATCGTTTGTACCTGCAGCTGCTGATGTGCCTCTGGAAACATAAAGAAAAAACATGTATTTACACATAAATTTTTGAAAGCGGCAATTCTGAACATGTTTAAATTTGAAATTACACTGTGTAGGAGTAACCCATGTGACTAATGCGATTAACGAAGCCTTTTTTTATAAGTATATACGAAAGTGTTAAAACTAACTCTAGCGGTAGTTTGCCATCATAAAAACTTGGCGAAGCTTTTTGATGATTCGATGGCGAATGTTAAGATGGTGGAGTACTTACTCATTAGAGAAGTTCCTGAATATTGTATTAGAGCAGTAAGTTGGGATTGAATAAGAGGAAAACAGAAAAACGTAAACACCGACAAATATGGGAAAATAGTAGGGAGACAAGAAAAGAAAGAGAATAGAATGCAAAAAAGAACGCGGAACACAAAAATTGAAGAGTATGACAATCCCAGTGAGGCTCTAGCGCTTTGAGAGCGATCGGAAAGATAACGGGAGACGTTAATGGAGTGTCCTAGTAATGACGAAAGGCAACCGAATACGTCAGTGTTACTCACCACTTATGACTACCACCGTCTCTCATAGATGGTTGCCTAGTTCGTCGGTTTCTTCCGATAGAGAGAGCACAAAACCAAACTCAGAAGATTACTTGAATGAAAAACGAGGCCGCTGGCTGACTCACCTTAGTAGATAGAAACTTCCGTTTCAGGCATTTTCTAGATCTCGTAAGTGAAACAACGTCAGAAGTGGCGAGTATCACTCAATGAGCACTACTCCTCCACCATCTGAGATGTCTGTGTTCTGTTTATTTTTCTCTTATCAATGGTTTAATAGCTTTCGAAAGCACATAAACTAATAGAAAAAAGGATTTCGCTGACACAGTGACACATCATTGATCTAGCCAAATTCATTTATGTGTCATGTAGATAATTCGAATCAGTTTAATGATTACTCTTCCACTGTTTTTCAAACGATAGAATTCCTTCAGAGCTCATCGATGGCGTCCACATTCCAGTAACCAGACTGAACAACGTGATAGAAATGTTATTGTTTTTTGGCAGCAACACACTCTTGGTGACGATCGTGAAAAATGTCGATGTTCTCATGGGATATGACGTCCATAACTGCACACACTGTTTCCACCATGTTTGTGGATGGACATGATCACGAGAGTGCCCAGATCGAACAGGGCATAGATTCAGTGATTGAATTCCTCTGTGGTCTCTGTCATCTGTCATTATAGGTGATACGTGAAAATAAAGCGATTAGACGTTCGTGAACGGAACGCGTATAGCGCAATGATTAGAGATGGCCTGCAGTATACACATGGTGGTTTGGTCGATTCCACGCTTCGATAAAACCATGATTTCTACTCCTTACAGTTGAAAATTTGGTGCCAGAATTGTTTAGGAAGCTATATACATTGATTCAAAGCAGAATCCGATAAGCTACAGTGTAGGTTAAATTTGCTTTCAAACCCCTCTACACTGCTTAGATTGAGTTGATTGCATGAAAGGTCCTTAATAGATTGGTCAATGCTAAACGAGCTTATATTTTGCCCATAAGAATGCATTAACGTTTTCATTTAGTGTAATCAATCAAGATTGGTGGATTCATCGGAGAGCTCTGAACCATTTTTCCAACACAGAGATCATTCCAACACCAATTTAGAAAAGGGAGATCATCATCATGAAGTTCGCCTACTACCATGTACGTAGAAGAAGCTGACCATCACCTTGCCGAATTTGGAGAGTGTTTCATACCTTGCAGGAATGAACACTGCCAATGATGCACTAGACGAACAGAGAGTTCCTAATCTGCACGCGAAACATCTTTTGCTACGGCGTCTGTAGAAAAGTAACAAAATAAGAGTTACATCATTCTAAACGGAAGAAAAAGCGCAACTACAGGGAGATCTGCGATTAGATAGCACAATTCTATCGAGGCCGAAGATGGTAATCATCAATTTAAAAAATTGGGAGGTAAAGGTGTAAAGACTTGACAACTGCCCAACTACAGTTTGGCCGTGATACGTGAACCAGAATCCGTGTCCCTCATTCAAACTTGTTTGTGCGCAGGATAGAATACTTTTCTTAAGCACTTTGTATGCATAATTAATAAACAAAGGTGGTAGCAGTTGCAGATTTCTTCAGTCGCCCTTTTTGGATAGGGGTACCGCGCGAAAGGTGCTAAACTGAACCCATTTGGAATTGTGATTTTACATTCGGTTCGTAGAAGTGCGCGGAATCCGTGGCTTCCAGCTCAGTTATGATATTGTCTGGTCTAGAAACTGTGTACATTCATTTTTACGAAATTCAGGGAAAGAACGGAAAGGGAACAGAGCAAGCTTATACGGATAGTTTCTAAAGGTCGCATAGCAAGTACATCTCACAAAAAGAGTAAGAATGGGTCCTTTTCATGGTGGTTCATTCACACTCAGTGAGCGAACTCACCAAGCAACTTGAGAAGTTTCTAATATCGTCAGATCGTCGAAGAAGTAGACGACGAAAGTTCCTCTCTCGCCTATTGCTGAAGTTTTTTTCCTTAACTAGCAGACAGGGAATTGCCTTAGAAGAAGACGACAGCTAAGGTCTTTCAACACTACATCAAGAAGAGAGACGATAAGATAACAATGAGCGCCTTTGCAGTAAAATAACCGTTTTTGATGTTTTGATTCATTTTCTAACGTTTTCTCTTACTTTCATTGTGTTCCTTCAGTTCATCGAAAAATTAGAACTGTTCATTGCTAGTGCTTACGAACCCTAGAAAGAGCACAGTTTCGGATAAAAACCGTCGAATCGTGGGCGAAGCAGATTTAGTAAATAGAAAAGTATACTAGAGTCTTTATAGTTAAAGGCCCAAGCTTGTGGTTACAGTAATCATGCTGACGGATTTTTTGCTCTCCACAAACACACAAAGGACGGTGATTCGCTGTTAGTTCCGTTTTCCATATTTTGCTTTCTCTCATGAAGCAATAGCAATTGCTATTATACGCTTACACGCTTACAAATCTTCAAATTACTACAGTCTTGCTACGTTAATGACGAGAACCTTGACGTATTCTATAACAAACGACGAATAGACGAAGTGTGTTAAAGTGGTAGAGGTTGTTAGGATGCTGTGGGTGGCGGCAGAGGTTGCCGGTCGGTGGCCCATCTTCCGTTCGGCGATAAAGATCACGATGATGTAGACGTCAACCTCTGCTAGAGTAATTCGACGTGAATGTGCAGACGTCATCACAAGACGGATGAACGTACGAAAAAACCAACGAACTATTAATTACGGCAATAAACTCTGCAAACGGAATCATGATTTCGCTATTTCTTTTAATCACCTAGCGTCCGATTACATGAAACAGGAGAGGTCAACTGTGAGAACGTTCCCGTTCATTGTAGACGAACAGGAAGAGGCTGTCGCTTTTAACGAAAAGGTTTCAAGGTTCAACCATTTTTCGCTAAACGAAGGAATCTCTGTGTCTCTCAGAAAAACAATTTGAAGCCTAGACGAATCCTGAGAGCCTTTTTCACGGTTACCATCAAATCAGACTTCATACGGTTCTCAAGAAAGAAAAAGCAAACCAAATGGATTTTCGTGTTTATAATGTGGGAATATTCCAAGTATTTTGAAGACTCAACTTTTTTCTGGTGTATGCGCGAAGGGTTTGGTTTGGAACAGAAAGAAAAAAAATTCATTTGATTCTTACCTAGAATTGATTGATGCGAACAGATAACTGGAGAGTTCTTAAGACGAAAATGTTTGATTTCATAAAGTCAGAATACCATTTGAATGAATCAGAATTTGCAAAAAAAGGATCCTCTGTAAAAGTGGAAACTCAGTGAAAGAGCAACCCTCTCAATGTTTGACTTAAGGAAGGTTTTACAAATGAAGAATTAGTTAACAAAGAATTTGATGATGTGGGTTGTGGCAGTAGAGTTTCACGAATCCAATGTGGTAGGATAGTTGATCAATCCTTGAGAAACATACAATTATACTCCATTCGTAACATCGTATACTTGGATACTTGGATGGTCCATCTTCACTGGTTGTGCGGACTTCAGCGTATTTTCTATTTTCCGAAAATTTGCTGATTTATCCATTGCCGTTCCTTGGAGTCTCGAGAACAGGTTGACCAAAGGCTGCCCCAGGCCTTCTGCACCACAGGCAGTCGCCGCCCTTGTGGATTAGAGAGGGATTTACCACCATGCGACTAGTTTGATACCAGGACGGTGGTGGACCTTGGTATTGGTTTATTCCTAGCTGGGCTTTCTGATGGAAACGCTGGACTCTTTCGCAGTTTGGGAGACCCTGCCAGGAGGATGACTTTCCATACCGTACATCGCATCCCGACACCCAGGAACACCTTTCGGCCACGATTAGGCCATGAACCGTAAAGGATAGCAACGCATATGTGAATAAACACATTTTTTGACTATACAGAGATTCGCGGTGGTTTGCTGATGCATCAAGTGTTTTTGTTCTTCCACAGAAGTTTGATAGCAATTTGCTGGCTCCGAGAAGATGGAAGGCTTGGTTGGCCTGGGGCCGAGTCGAAATACAAGGGTGCATGTACGTGACATCCTTGCCACTGCGCTGTGCGCGTTTCTAATTCTATGTTCTACTTATGCAAGGAAGAGGTCGATACTCAGACCCGATACCTACCCTATTCGTTACGGTATTATTTTTAACAGTCAATTTTCATACACTAAATCGAAGATCGAGAAATCTAAAAATGTACAAAGACATTGATATTAGAAAATGAAACGAATTCAGATCTATTCGTTAGTCTTCGATAAAACAATCGGTGTTTTTGCATTATATATATATACATTTTTTTCATTTTATTTGGCCCGTCTTGACGTCTACTGTGCGAGTCCCAGCACTTCTCACATTCATTTCGTTTCCTTATATCCATCATCCATGAAGACCTTCGAACTTTACGTGCGGCTTCGTTTGCTGCTTGAGGATTTTCATTTCATCTCGAATGTAGTAGAATGCTATTCGAGTAATTCTCCTTTGAGTCCTGAGATAACCAGGCTCAAGCCGTTCCCAATTGGACTGCAGAGAGTGATTTTTCCTCAGACCACTCCGGTACCAATTTATCGACCACGGAGGGATAGGAAGATTGGTAGGCCCGGAGCGGTGTTGAACTAGCGTCGTGCTTGTGATGACGGGCATCGCTACCACTGTGCTATCCGCCCCTATTATGTGTACCTATATAAATTTGCTACTAACTATAAGAAATAAAAGAACGAAAAGTAATTAGCAATTCATGTAGGATTAGAAACTTGTAGATGATAGTAAATGATTAAAAAATTAGCGAACAATGAGCAATCGGAACTAGTTTTGCATTGAAGAACAAAAGCGAGAAAATTCTGATTCATAGGTTAGCATTATTTCCACGAAATCTCCTGCATTCCAGAATGGAATGATTTTATGAACAAATTACAGCGAAACTAAACGTCTACAAAAATTGTCTGCAAGACCGCTGCATAGCAGAGTTAACAATTCTTATCGAAACCGTACAATGCGACAGCAGCGAACATGGCTCTTTTTTCAAGAGTATCCAAAAATAGTTGTTTCCGACAAGTGCACACGATAATTATCTGATGGTAGCCCGCAGAAGGTTCAATCCTAGGCGATTTGGGACCGACGAGAGGCCATACGATGACGAAACAAGGCGTGAAGAGTCCGGTAGGTTGGTAATAGATGAAAACGGTTGAAGTCAGGAAGTGTGTTTGTGAAATATCCACCCCAACCGAACTGGCAGTAGACTTGTCGTCCGACCTTAATGAAAAAGCATTCGTCATCGAAGAATCTCTAATTTCAGAACGCTAATGAATCACCATGGTGAATTCGACGAACTGGAATCACTTGATCAACGCAACACGATGGAAAAAAGCTTTCTCAAAATATGATTCAAGTTAACAGAGAAGATAAAAGATGACAGCTAAATACTTTAAGCACATGCAGTGGAGTGGTTAGAGCTGCGCTGCGATGCACACGAGCTGGTCCAATCCAACTTCCTGAACCGAGCACGCCTTCCATCCTTCCGGAGGCGATAAATTGGTATCAAACTTCTTTGAGAGAATAGAAACGGTGATCTGCTACACCGGTAGGCTTTCAAAGGTCACTGCATAGAACAAACGTGGAGCCATACGGTGTCGTAAATAGAATCGAATGCATACTGCGTTTGAGTTTTTTATTAATTATATCATCTAAAATGTCGGTGACCGCTCGTAAATATTAATTTGAATGTATCATTAACTATGTCTAGCCATGGTCGGTATCTATCTGTACACCAGTCACATTGTATGTAATGTGTTTCGTAACGCGGACGAGTTCTCATCTCGCAACGTTGTTGAGGACTAACAAGAACTATCTGTGAAACGGTACTGTTGTGCAAAACGGTATCGGAGTACAATTAGGAAGGTTTATTGTTGGTGTTTAGTCGCAAGCATAACTTTGCAGCAAATCAAGTCTCGTTAAATGTCCACTTCAGTTTCAGTCACTGATTTTAACAATACCTGTCATTGTTTATGGTGTTCAGTTAGGTCTTTCCGAACGTTTTCAGGATATCAGAACAAACCCATAAATTTTTTCATATGCATTTAATTTCATTCCTCGAATTCACTTGTATTTGTAAAGTTATTCTCGATGTCGAACGGTATGGTCATATTTGTCACCTTGAGAAGAATTATTGAATATTCATCTTAACCTACAATCTGTAACTACTAAACTTCAGCTGTTTTCGACATATCGTATTTACGTGGTTCATATGAAAAGAACGGAAACAAACATGATGAAGAGGAAGAGGAATTGTATGAAAAACAGCACAAGAAAGGAAAGTGACGACAACAAGATCAATGAGAGCTAAAAATCGTGATGAATTATACAATTTCACTGGCTCGAAGTCAATACAGAACAATTTGGTCGTGTTCAAAAGTGAGCGAACTCTGTGACTATGATGGCAGCGCGAGCAGAAATGAAGATTGCACACTTAAAATTGTGAGCTTCATTAATCCAGAACTCAGAGAAAGATTTAAGTTGTTTTCTCGTCACTGTGCAAATTTTAACCTATAAATACAACAATAATTGGAGCAGCTTGTTAACAAATTCGTTTATTTCACACTGAGCACGTCTTTTGGAAGATTATAAAATGTTTTCCACAGACTTTGTTTTTCTCCCCCTCCCCCCCACCCCATCAATTTCGACAACTCGGTTGAAATTCGTTGATGTCAAAGGGAACGTGTACCGCAGTGGTCGGAGGCGCCCTACAATACACACAGGATCGATCTCCGCACCAGAGGCTAACCAAGCCCTTCATCCCTCCGGCGTCGGCAAATTGATACCACACTAGTCTTGGAGGATAGCGGCACTAGCTCAACATATCGGTAGGCCACCGCTATGCATTGCAAAGGCCCGCTATGCATTCAATCACCCCGAAACGATGCTTAATGAAGTCGAATGCACAGCGCATCGCTCAGGAAGTGATCAGCGCCGAGAGCTTTATCTTTTATCGTTATCGGTAATGTCAGCCAGCCAGTTATGACTTCTGACGTGATCTTCTCGGCCTCATGTCGCCGAATCGCCGAGTCAACGGCGAATAACAGTCGCAGTCGTACTCGGGGTATCCAGCTCAGTTTAGTGGCGTCGTTAATTGAGACCTTCACGAGTGACGAAATTGGTTCGGCGCGAGCCACAAGATCTCAGGAAGTGGTAATAAAAAAGTCGTTCACTTAAAGCAGCAATTTAGCACGTTGTCACTATAGATGAATAACTCAGTTAGAGTTTGGATTCAGAAATTTTCTACAGCGCAGCCAGAAAGAATTTGATTTCCATAAAATGGCCATTCTCAACACCTGTGTTTTGATATGCTGAATGGTGTATTCTATGACAGACTAGACGGATTACGGCATTCGAAAATGCTCACGGCGGTTCCAGTCTTCTAGTGTATTTTGTCCCAGACTGCAAGATGAGACAAGATTTGAACGGATGCATAGCTTTTCAATTAATTTCCTATCATGTTTTGAATCGAGTGGTTTACATTAGAAGCAAGAATATTTAGACTTCACGAAGTTGTGTGAAATGCAGTTTTGTAAAAACCCCTTTTTTTGCAATGAAATCAAAGTCGAACTAAATATTGTAGACTTAAAACGAAGCTACGATGTCACTGTTTGGACAAAAGCCGTTGGTGACTGAACACCAAGGGAGGCACCTGTCAAGTTTACAACAAAAGAACTACCGGCCTGATGCTCAAAGACTTTAGAAGAATGAAATGGTGTTCGGAGTGACACTTGAGCAAGGAGGTCCAAAAGCTACTGTTATACTCGATAAGGGTAAGGGAAAAATTTACTGGCGCCAGCTCGAGTGACTCAACAACAACGGAAGAACGACTGATTGTATTAGATTATTGATGATCTAGAAAACCTCCAGGAGTTTTCAACTTTGTAGTATTTCTGGAAACCGAACTTTCATTCCTTGTCGTATCGAGCTTAGACGAGGTTGTTGCCAAAATCTTTTATTCCGGCTAACGTTTCAACGGATTCGTGTTCTCCACAATCGCTATGGTTCAAGGTCAGCGTGCAGTACTGTTTATTCTCCGATTTGGGTCTTCGTAGATGCACCGAGTTCCTTTAATGATGGTACATTGATGACAATTTGTTTCCATTGAGATTATATCAACTCATACTTAATAGTAGACGGTGTAGTGGTGACGCGCCGCGATGCAATCTATCAACAGGATAACGCAAACCAAGGAGCACAAAACTCTCGTTCGAAAACCCAACTAAAAATGAACCATTCCAGTGCAGTCCCCGGAGAGTTACGCATAGGTGCTCTCCTCACTAAATGGACCAGAGATTATAGGCCTCTGCCGGTTTAACCATTGTGACTCCTTAGAGTTCCGAGGTCAACTCAGCTAAAGTCTGCCCAGATCGTTACCACCACAGGTAATAGCCGTCCTTATGGATCAGAAGAAGATTTGCCACCTGCGACCAGTTTAATGTCAGGAGGGTGATGGATCCTGGTATCGGTTTACTCTAAGTTGGGCTTCCTTATGAGGATGCCAAATTCCTTCCCAACTTGGGAGACCCTGCTAAGAGGATGAAACCGGAATTCTGAGCGGAATTCGCGCAAAACGTCAAATGTGTTAAAAACAACAATATACAAATCATTCTCATACGATGGTGTATCTAACATCAATATTACCTTCACCGCTATCATACTGCGACAAGAGGTGTAAGAATTCTTGAAATATAAACTGGACTTCTTTCAAAAAGCTTCATAATTCACCGCGGACAGCGAAAAATGCTTTAAGTTACCACCGAGCTGGTTTGTCCTGTTTGGCAGAGAAAAGATGACCAGACCGCTATTAATTCTATTTGGAATCGATTTAATCTCAGATTAATCATGGCAATATTTCAATTTGCTTCATTGTGCTTACTGCGCTAAAAATGCTCCATGATACATTAGATGTCATGTGAAGCATAATAGCCGAGTTGCATTGAAAACAGTGCATTTATTGCGAAAGTTACGGCTCATTTTAAACTTAAAATGGCACGTATCAATTCCTAATAAACTTTATTAACTGAACTAGAAATCTTGAAGGTTTTTGTCTGTATAACACACGCATTTATTTTATATGTCAGTATTCTTGCTGTTGACTACTGGTTTTTCTAAACATTATGAAAGGGCGCGTGTTACGCAGTGGTCGAAGCCGCTCTACAATACACACAGGATCGATTCCCGCGCCCCAGGCTCACCAAGTCTTTCATCCCTCCGTGGTCGGTGAATTGCTATCAGACTTGTCTGGGAGGATAGAAGCGCTGGCACGATATATGGGTAGGCCACCGCGAGTCATCGTGAAAGACAGATATGCATTCAATCACTTCCAACGATGCTTAATGAAGTCGAGTGCATAGCCCATCCCTCAGAGATTGATCAACGCTGAGAGCTTTACTCTTTATGCCTTTACGAAAGAGCAAATAAGGAGGAAGCTTTAAATCCAGCAAAACATGATGTTGTCCTCAACGTATCGTAGTGGCTCGTGACTGACCGATTTGGGTTGGAGAGTTCAAAATTTAAATCTTCTCTTCAGTTTCTCGTAAATACAAATCCTAAAAGAGTTTAAGAATGGAAGACTTTAGAGAAACTACATGTACGCTTTGAGCGACAGAACAAAATGCATAATGTCACATATATAAAGTACGTATAAAGTCCAGAGAATTCCACCATTCTAAAGTCTGTAAAGTTCTCCACCCCTCAAGTGCTCTTGCTATTGAAAAATTATCGGCTGTTGTCGTAGAACCAGCTTAGACCTCTATGTTTTAAACAAAGAATTAGCAGCAATAGTAAATTTAGCTGTAAAGTGAATATATAAATGTAACAAATTTTTTAAATGCTGATCATTATGATAGCACGGGGGATATCCCATGCAAAATGACTAAAAAATCAAACAGGAAGTCGAATATTGGAAGAAATAACGATGTTTCAACAGAAGGAAGGATGTCTATAAGGCTCAGATGGATGGGATGGTGAAAGTTGTCTGGCGGCTTAGATGAAGCTATAATCAAGGTAGCTGCTGACGATCACATTCTTTAGACAATTTCACACTGCTATTATGTCATGTATTCAATCATCATCAGAGTGTTTACAACGAGTCGACTAATGGACGAGTTTATGCGTTTCATGAGCTCGTTCTGGACGTCATTGCTGGTTAGTGATGAAGAAAAAAAACTCGTCATCATAGATGCATTGCGCAACCGCCGGAAAATCCGGATGTTCCGAATTCTTCATCGAAATATCACCCATATTAGTGGTACTATCATCCAGCAAGAAGAAGCAGAAACAGATTCATGTGGTGTTCCACTCAACTCAACTACCTCGATCCAATTCTGAGGAGCACCAAGTCGCTGAAACATGAACAGTGTTGTGAGCAATCGTTTAAAATCGATGTGATTCTGAAAATGACTATGTCGCCAAGACATGCTGTGCGGCAGACTCAGTTAAGCATAGTAGAGGTGATCTAATGCATATTGAACATATAGCATGATTTTAGGTAGGTTATCAGTGTAGCAATTGAGTGATATATTCTCCCAAACAAATCTGTTACCGATATACCGAACCTGGAAGCATCGAAAACTTAGCGAGACCGGGGAATGGCATTGAACCAGCAAGTGTGAAAGCGGAAGTGGTGAAGCCACTGCTCAATAAATACCCTTCTATCTTGAAATCAGACCAAAAAAATTAAGTGACCGGAGTGAAACGTATTGGATGAAGAAGAATTGTGAAGAAGTAGAGCTAGTACGATGTTTATACGAAGCATAGGGAAAAATACTCAAGATTACGGCGATGATGTAGAAGACGGCAGTCGTTATTTTTGTGTTGTATTCGTTGAGATGTTATGGTCTAACACCTTGAGAAACCTTCTCATAGACAACCTATTCAGTTGACGAACCAGCCGTTTTTCTTACGAAGTCTCTTCTTCTTTAAGTCCTAAAAACGTTTTATTCAATTCAACTGAAAATGCTAGATTTACTCACCCGAAGAATGGAAAACGTACTGCCATGTTGCCATTCGCCTCTTTTTCCTCTCCGCTTTCCCAATGATTTCGAATTTTTTTCGATATCTATGATTTCTAACATTGCTGCATATTTTACACCTAGATTTAACGCGAATTTCCTAAACTTAATCTTAAATTAGGTGGAATGGGACCATTGCTTTCACCCCTAGAAAAACCAGGAAGATGAAAACTTCCACTTATCAAACTTATGAATTTGTCACAATATATGCGGAAGAGTGTAATGTAACTCTGAAATAGTCGGCAGCACCAATAGAATTAAGAACGTTGGATGTAGGAATCGACATAAAATCAGTGGACAAGGTAAACTGAAGAAAAAAAACAAATATATATTTATTTCGCAAAATAACCAAAGGAAAAACGCATTTGCAGAGAATAGTTCATCGAACATACGAGGCTTAGATTAGACAAGCAAAGATGGGCCCATAGGCTCACTGTCCAGCCAAATAAATATGGCTCTAATGCGATCCGCCTTCGCAACGGTTTACCGCCAAATCATGGCTGGGCGGTGTTCCTTGGCATCGGACTGCGATGTTCAGAGGAGGTATTCATCCTCCCGGTAGGATCTCCCAAATTGAGGAGTTCGGCGTTTCTATCATGAACCCCAGCTAAGCGTAAACCAATACCAGGATCCACCACCGTCCTGGTATCACACTTTTCGCATGGTGGTAAATCTCTCCCTGATCCACAAGGACGGTGACTGACTGCCTGTGGTGGCGGCGACCTAGGGTCTGGCTGACCGTGCGACTCCAAAGAACCACAATGGCTAAATCAGCAAATCGCCGAAAACACGGAAATTATGCTGGGGCTCGCACAATCAGTGAAGATGGGCTATACAAGTATCTAAGTATCCAATGATCACACCAGCCATTCGATTAATTAGGTAATTGATTATTGTTTGAATTGAGTCGTTAATTGAGCAATTAAATATAATAGTTGAACGTGTCCTTAGATTTGACTTCTTTGTGAATCTCCACAGAATTGTAGAACGTCGAATTTTTGATTTGACAGACAGAATATGTAGAATTCAACAGTAAATATCCTAGTAATTAAAATTTACAAAGCAATCAGAACTAGTACATTTTCAGACAAATGTCTCTACTGATCTGAAGAATGAAAAATTATCCAAGGATCTGACTACAATGATGCTGACATGTTTGCAAAACACCGGACCGCAGGTGTCTGCGGTAGGGATCGAACCCGATATATCGATCAATAAAGGTCTTACAGCATAAAAAGAGGAAGAAGAAAATGACTTCGCTCAAAACATTTCGTAGAAGATTTTAATGGCGATTCGCCGTCCAGAGAGTCGTAGAGAAGTGAGTGGATTAGAAAAAGATCATCATCTACGCCGAAGATTCTTTCATCTGGACGCTCTTGGACGACGATACGCTACCACTGATTTTTTAAAGTAGCTTAGTTTTCCTCAAAAGCTTTTTTATTTGAAAGCTAGTTATATGGAATCAAGGGAAGTTTAGTGTTCCGTAGTGGACTAAGGCGGTATTTGCACTCACGTGGTCACAATCTCGATCCGACTCCAGGTCATGAGCATAACCTGTGTTATCCATTAGCAGACAGCATTGTTCGACTGGAGTTATTTTTCGAGCCAATCACAGACTTGATTATCGAAAATGAAATAGATACACCAAGAATGTGGTGTCGAATTATGGTTAGACTATTTCAACACTTGATACTTACTTACTTGAATGACCTGTCCTCACTAGTTGTGCTGGCACCAGCATAATCACCATTTTTTGGAGATTTGCTGGTTAAGCCATTGTGGTTCTCTAGAATTCTGAGATCAGCCTGACCAAACTCTACTCCAGGTATTCACCACCATAGGCAGTCGCAACCCTTGTGGATCAGAGGGAGATTTACCACCATGCGACTAGTTTACTACCAGGGCGGGGGTGGATCGTGCTATTGATTTACTCTTAGCTAGGCTTCCTGATAGAAAAGCCGGACTCATTTTCAGCTTGGGAGACCCTGTCGGTGGGACGAATGGCCCGATACATCGCAGTCCGACACCTAGGAACACCTCCCATCTACAACGTGGCGGTTAACCGTTGGGAGGACTATTTCAATATTAAGCAATAATAATAGTAAGTAAGTAATAATAGTAAGTAAATAAATAAATAATCGTATAAATAAGTTGATGTTATAATAATACTACACTACTACTGCATCATTGCATTATTGTTTACTACAAATATTATCTTAAAGGGCGCGTGTAGCACAGTGCTCGGAGACGGCATGCGACACAAACACGTGGGATAGACCCCTTCGTCCGTGGCTCACCAAATCTTCCATCCCTCCTAGGTCAGCAAATTGGTGCCAGACTTGTATGGGAGGATAGAAGCACTAACTCGATGCATCGGTAGGACACCGCGAGTCGTTGAAAAGGCCAGATGTGCATTCAACCACCTTTAACGATGCTTAATGAAGTTGAATGCATGCAGCATCCCTCAGGGATTGATCAACGCCGAGAGCTTTCTCGTTTATTTTATTAATATTGTTACACTGTTATTACATTGTGATATTAATTACAATGTTTTATAGCAGACGATTTACAATAAATAACAATAAACGACTTTGGAACCCCTATTTTTTATAGCTTGACTTGTTACTAATACTGGGATACTATAGGAAGAATTGTAAACGCACAAATATCATGCAATTCAGTAAAAAGTTAGGTAATCATAAATCAAATTCAATGAAAAGGTGATGAAGAGATTAGGCGTTCAGCGTTGATAAAATCACTGACTGAGACGGTGGTGACTGGACAAACCATTGATGGGCTTGAATTCTCTTGTTCTTTTTCCTATGCAACATAGGATTTTTCCTAATGTCTTTCCAATATGGTTTTACTCGAAAGTACCATTAGGCAAAAACCTATTACTACTATTGAACGACGTCAACGTCAGAACCCGTCCACATTACGAAAGACATAACATGAGATCTGATTGAAATGCAGATAGACAACAATCAAAGATAGACATAGTTTTTTCATACAATTATATTAACACTAGCGAACGCACACAGATATCTTAAAGGATAAGACGAATAGAGCGGTAGCCATTGGCTAGCTGCTATTAGGAGCATGCCGCACACTGGACTCCTTTCATGGCATCGCATGGGTGCACATTTAATCTATACAATGACTTTCGGAGGCCTATCGATGTATGATGTCGATGTTTCTATCCTCCCAGATAAATTTGACACCAATTTTTCAAAAACCAGAGGAATAGAGGACTTAATTTGCTCAAGAAGGCTAGAACGATCTAGCGACCGTGCATTTTGCAGTACACCTCTATTTACTACGGTGAATATCTTCTACCATATTTAATGCTAAGGTTTTTAAGAGAGCATAAACGGTTCACAACGTTGTATGGACTCTATATACGGTAAGATGCAGTAGGATTGTAAAATTTGTGGCTTTTTACTGATATAATATCGAAAAATAGCACAAATTACAAAACCAGAAAAGTATTCAAATCTGCCAAATTCCTTAGTTAGCTATGTGGCTGCCCTGTTCTAACAACTCTTGTGACTTCCAGAAAAGGTGAACATTCGTTAAACGATTTCTCTTCCTACGGTGTTTGTCACAGGCGGACAAACCATTTCTGTAGTTAGGGTCACGCTGCTACACAGATGGACAAACTCACCGTTGTACAATGCACCCAGAGCGGACAAAAAGCACTGGAAAGGGTGAAGCTATAACGTTTTTCAGGAAAAGAAAATACGCGACGACTGAGGATAGATTATATGCAGGTTTGATTTCCCACATTTAATGGACCTGTTAATGTATTTAGTGGAAGATCGAATGATAATGTAGAGGAGAGATACGCGAGTGCTATCGAATGGATTAGAGCCTTATTCGAGGCGAACACACTACTTGTGATATGCTCACGGTTTCGGCGCAAGGTGTGGCCACCATTGAGCCGAACGAGGTTAACAATCCCGAATCAGCGACTTCGGTGGCGCACCCAACAGAGCGACACTAATGCCCGCAACAATGCCATAAAGGGTGCCGATGAAAGAGCGTTCCAAGATTTTTTGAAAATCGCTTATCACGCCGTATTTCTGACATAGTAGAATTTATAATTAATACTTGAATACTTTAGTGGGCAATCTTTGCGAAGAATATTTGGAACCCCACTACAGTTGCGATTGGACTGTATTCTGCTGATCACATCAAACTTTCTTCACTTGGACGATAACCGTGGTAGTACTTCTCTAAGACCCAGCCAAGTCGTTAATGCAGGTAGACAATACTTATGGTATGGAGAGATGGGTGGATGGACCCGTTTTCCACCAGAAAGGAGGAAATGAGAGCATTGCTATATTTCTACGCAGAATTCTGCATGAAAATTCCAAACTCTTTGTTACGGATGGCTGTGCTGGTACATTACAGTTCGGCCTCAGGCACATTCCCACTGCAGTAGTGGCAATAAACCATACCATTTCACAAATTTTCTTAATGAGATTTGAACTCGTTGAGTATGGCTTTCCGCAATCCCGAAATCTTGAGACTACCATGCGACGACGTTCCCACGTCTTCAGAAAAATCATCCGAAAAAAGCAGAAGCCTTTGTGGCCTCTGTGACGGTTGCGACTAATCCCACTATTGGCATTGAGATTAATACGAATGCATCTAGTGGAACGAAACTTTCATGAACACTGAGTAAAGCATATGCTTTAAAAATTAAGGCCATTTCGAAATCCCAACGTTAGTTTGACTGGCGGATTAGTGGTCTTAATATGTCTCCGTGATGATAATCGCCTTAAATCGTTAGTTTGATAAGAAAACTATATGATTTTAATTGGAATGCTCTTCTGGGAAGTTCGATGTTCCTATGCTAACTCGGTCTATGACAATTCGTTTCGCTTGCCAAATCACAGCAGTGGGTAATGGACGAGTTTTGGCGCTGAGATTTCTACCAAATCTCACGTGTTTTCGCTCGTGTTCCTTTTCATACGTGATGAAATTGGAACTGTAACTTTTGAAGAGTGTGGACTATTTCGTACAGGAAATGAATGAGTCGGTTCGTTTTTCCTTGCCAGCTTTGTACAATGTCTCGCTCTAAGCGTCCGCTGTCACGGATTTTATTGACAGTGGCACGATTCATTCACGGAGAATGACGAAATGTAAACACTATCCTGATGCATTATATCTTCACCGTGAGTGTCAGGTAGCCGATAAATGCGATCTCAAAGTGGAGTTGTGCCACTTCTCTGACCTTAGCCGTCACCTCGGTCTTTTGTTCACGAATAACAAAAATCTGCCTGGCCGCTGAATGACCGATTTCGTGGTTACGCTCGCATCGCCAAGTCTAAATCCAGCTATTGGATAACAATAATAAGCGGAGTTCCTAATCATCTCTTAATGTGCTTAACGTAATGGGAAGGAAAGTGCAATAAGCTTCTTAAATATCAGGAGAAAATAGAGAACTGATGACGTGAAGGAAATAAAATGACTTCGACGAAGATAATGCATAACACTAGATTTATGAAGTGATTAAAAGTTTATGGTCTTTTGGCTACTTCACATGTCTAAGTTTGAAATGTTGAGAATTTGAACAAACAATTTGCTGACAATGAAGGAGCCCAATAACCGTGAACGTCCTAATAACTGCTTCCTTAAATCTATCGCAGCGAGAGGATGATGCAATCAGGCCTCACCAGAATCTTCTAAAACACAACTAAAAACCTAAATATTCCAGAACTTGGTCCCAACACAGGTATGTCAATCGCGTACTAGCCGTACCGTAATCTCACTACTGAAGCACTCAATATTTTGAAGCAAACCATCTCATACAGTCCACCAGGTCGACTGAGTATCGCGATCCCAGCACAACAACAACTATCCGACCAACAATTCTCGTCATTACCTGACTACTCGCGTGTGGCGCAGTGGTTGGAGGCGCCACTGCGACGCGCACGTGGAATGCGCCCATGGCCCACCAAGCCTTCCATCCCTCTGGGGTCGGCAAATTGGTACCAGATGCATTCAATCACCTCCAACGATACTTAATGAAGTCGAATACATGGCGCATCCCTCAAGGATTGATCAACGCCGAGAGCTTTATCCTTTATCGTTTTACCTGATTACTCCATCTGCAACACGAACTTCACCATCCTTTCATTAGTTCTTACTAGAAAAAAGTCAAAACTCCACATAAGCGACCACATCATAAAAATGGTGTTCTGAAAAATTTGGAGTAACTATGGTGACACAATCCTCGTATTTGCGAGCTTAAATTGAGGGGCATTAGTTGTTGTGAACTCACAGGGAGTGCCTCGTCAAAGAGGTGCCGTCGTACGAGCATGAATTCAGGCGCTGGCCTCTAATTGTTAAAATTCATTTGTCTGTTGTTGAATCTCAACGAAAGAGAGTTATTAAATGAGAATAAACTATGATATTTATAAACAGCCAGTTTTTCATACAGAGAAAAGATTATTTGTATCGGTTGGCCCATTTTTCTTCAAAGCGAAAACATATGCATATCGATGAAGATAGATAGTATGAA
Organism: Angiostrongylus cantonensis; assembly: GCA_009735665.1. Taxonomy (NCBI): domain Eukaryota; kingdom Metazoa; phylum Nematoda; class Chromadorea; order Rhabditida; family Metastrongylidae; genus Angiostrongylus; species Angiostrongylus cantonensis. The sequence continues at coordinate 790,301 of MQTX01000069.1, forward strand.
GATGGATTTGCTCCAAAGTCAGCTATGTGTCTACACCAACAAAACCTTATCCTAACCTGTAAAACTCCACAAATACAAGTATATATCATATGCATATAGTGAGACAAATAGCACAGTGGTAGTGACGCCGGTCATCACGAACACGGTGTTATTTGATTGGATCCCGCTCAGGACTCACCAAGCCTCTCATCCCTCCGGGGTCGGGAAATTGGTATCGGACTTGTCTGGGAAGAAAATCGCTCTCTGCGATCCAACTGGGAGCTTCATTAGCCAGCTGTCTTAGGACTTCATTGAGAATCGGACTCGACCAGCATTATGCGACATTCAGGATGAAATGAAAATCCGCAAGCAGCTCCCTAAGCTACACGTTAAAGTTGGAAGGCCTTCGTGTAGTATGCGAGGAAACGAATCAAATGTGAGAAGTACTGGGATCCGCACAGAAGATATGCAAAGGGGTTGCATTAAAAAAATATACACTTATATAACCGATGTATGTATATTAATTACATTATAGTCATATATATATATATAT
>MQTX01000069.1:790856-839380 GCA_009735665.1 Angiostrongylus cantonensis
CATGTCGATCCCCGCGCCAGACCCACCAAGCCCTCTCTACCTCTCCGGGGTTGGCAAATTGGTACTAGATTTGTCTGGGAGGATAGCAGCACTGGTTCGTTACATCGGTAAGCCACTTTGCAAAGGCCAAATATGCATTCAATCACTCCAACGGTGCTAATGAAGTCGAATGGCGCATTCTTCAGGGATCGATCAACGCCAAGAGCTTTATCTCTTTTATTTAAATAGTATATGAATATATATATATAACTCGTACACAGCCGTACAGAAATTGTCCAAGTGCGCAGAGAAATGACACACCGTCCACAAAATTTACTTTCTGGTTTGGTCCTCTAGCACGACACTAAATTATATATATATAAAATGCAACATCTCATCCTGTTAACTCACCAATATGCACACACACAAGGAAACATCGACATATATACACACACACAGACACACACGGACACACAGACACACAGACACACACACGCACACACAGGGATTATATGCGTAGGCACATTTACACAAGAATATATGCAAAGTAGTATGTATGTAAATACAGCCATGTTCATTTACATGCAAACATGTTGTTCCCTGTCGCAAGTAAAAAGAAAAGTGTACGAGTTGCTTTATCACGCATGTGAAAAAGGCAGATTTTCAAGCAGTTAACAACAGAAAATGATAGTGACAATGAAATCAAATGCACGTTGATTGTATGAAATTCCTCCAGTGTTTGTATCGATGTTGATCGGTGTCTTTCTCAATGTTTGTGCTCGAAGGTTAAACATTCTGACTAGAACTCATGGCAAGTGATGGTCTTCACTGCGGTAATCATTAAAAAATGATCTGGACAAAGAAGGCTGGGCACCAACTCATGTTTTGACGAGATCCTTCCAGAAGAAGAAATGACGAACGAACAGCGGAGAACACCAAAAAAGCTCACGTAAGCAAACGGTTGTTAGGACTCGAGAGGTAGAAGGAATAGTTTTAAAAACAGAAAATTTTCCTATTTTACTGACAAAACTGACACTGACAGTTCAAAACTGAATAGAACAGCAGAGTGAGGCGTGAAAGATTCTACAGGTATGGGCAATTGGTTTATTAACTCAAGCTGTCCTTTACTAATTTTGATTCAACAGAGGCATTGTAAAATTAACCACGACTGCATCATAAATCACTCTTGTGCACAAACAAGTAATGATACATACATACATGATAGTAATGATACAAAATATAGCTACTAAGCAATTCTTCATATTCTTGTTTAGCAAGCATAAAGTGTTGTTTTATTTCTTTATTCACGCACAACCTGACGTTTCGGTGGATTTCACCTTCCTCAGAACCGCTTTCTATGAGTCTTCCACTGAAAATGTCACGCGGAGACCAACCGCACAGAGTTCGCATGGAACCGTAATCTCTAATCTTCTCTTTCGCTTCCACTGTCCTTGTTTGTCTCACTCTTTTTGGTCCTTTGCCTTTCTTAACAAATTAGTGGCTTTACTTTTTCTATTTAAAGTTTCGAACAACGGCAAGAACCTTCTAGATACTGAGCTGTAAAGGGTCAGCGAATTTTAGCAAACCTCAGTTTCCTTCTAGATATCTAGATATGATATCTGGGCATTTTAAAAGTAAGGAGGCTAATCAGAATCTCGTTATCGTCTTATTTCTTGTTCATTTTCTGGTATATAAAAATTTCTCTCTCATTGCGATGTCATTTTTTCCGAGTATGTCTGAATTCCAAAGACGAATGTGGTGAAATGGAAAGGAAGGAATGAACATTAATCGTAGTCGTTCTTACGCCACCGAATTCATTCGCATCAATTTTGAGACGTTTCGTTATTCGTTCAGTCAGTCGGACGTAATTGATCAATACTTTCTCTGGATTTTTCTCAATCGTTGACAATAGACTTCTACTAGAATCAGGGCAACTGAACAGCGTGTTCTTTAATGTCAGCATATTATCGCGTGACATTCCTAGTGGAGGACTCATAGAAAGCGGCTCGGAGGAAGGCGAAATTCGCCGAAACGTCAGCTTATGCGTAAATAAAGAATAACACCGCGCGTTTGCTCAACAAGAACATAAAGAATAGCTACTAAGTTTTCATTCCTCAAATTTGCTGATATATTTTTAGATTGTGCTTCATAGTGATGAGGTATTGTTTCGGAATAGACAAGATATGTAATAATAATACGCGCAAGGCTTCTTGTTCAAACCTGCCCTATGCCCACCAAAGCTTCCGTCCCTGGGTAATCGGGCATTTGGCATCACAGTTGGCTCAGATTAGTTTCTTACAGCCAAAAGGACTCACGATCGTCTGTGATGAAGATCTAGGAAACATTTTTCATGGCTACCTCAGGATTTCAAGAAAAATCTATTCGAAAAGCATTCAACGTAGTTTACAAGAAAACAAGCGTAATTCATAAGTATAATCAAGCAGCAACCAAACTCACACGAAAGGTCCTAAGAAACTAGTGGAAGATGGATTTGAGGAATCGAATCAAATCGAAGTGATGCTAGGAGCCGCGCAATAAGTGATGCCCTGATCAATTACGAGTCAGTAACAAGTAACAAGTTTCAAAAAATGTCCAAAATTTTTAAACCACATAAGATATATGCTTGCTAGAAACATATAATCTTGTGAAATAACACTCGAGTCGTGAATTGACTGATTTAAATGGGATAATGAACGGTCAATGAGTACTAAATGGGTGTTTCCCATCAGGGAGCGATGTTTGTGCTGCGGACCTCACATCGCTGAGCTGCTTTTAGTGGACCGAGGCTTGTGGTGAGCTAGCATAAGAAGCACTATGAGTGAATTAAGGCCAAACACAACGCATGCTCTGAAGTATAAGAAGGACCATTGGCTCGATGCTGCGCCTTGGGCAAACCATTCATCCCATCACTAGAGGATCGGGTATTTGATGCCAGACTTGTCTGGAGGAATTAACTTAGAAACGTTAGAATAAATGGCGGACTTTCTAAATAATAGTGTACGCAAAGTGATTTACGCTCTAACGCGAAATTTAACGGCCTAATTTAATGAGAAAAACCGTAGCAACCATCGAAAATGACGTCGAGGTACAGATTTTGAGCTTTAGTTTGTTATATTTATACGATCTTATAAACTGGTCTTTTTGCGCCGATGCGAGGTTGGTACAGGTGTTCGTTGTCGTTGTTGCTGTTGTTGTTCACGCTGCTGTTTGTGTTGTTCGTCAATAGCTGACGTTTCGGCGATTTCGCCTTAAAAAGTTATGAAATTCTAACAACTTCCAAACCAACAACTGAAATCGTGATTGGAATAGCATGAAGGGTGGTCTTATACTACAAAAATTATAGTCTCTCCTTTAACAGGCTACGTTAGAGTTGAGGCTTTTAAAATGGGCTGTCAATACATGCAGTAATCGCCAGGAAAGGGAGCGGCTTTCGTGTGGGACGGAAACATTGATATTAAACGACTGAATCAGATCACCGTAATCGGCGACAGATACGGTCGATAAAAGGAGCCTCCTTGGAGCGTTCGGTTGGATGAAAATTGGTCAATGCGTCTTTTCAATGAGGACGGAATGGATAACAAATTGAAGACAGCGAAGCGAATGGAAAGAGTAATTGAACCCTAACGATACGTATCTTCGTCTTCTGTGTACACTATATCGACCATACAAATATGTGAAATTATATCCATCTCTTGAACAGAAATATTTACTAGGTTTTTTAAAAGTTTTTGAACAGCCCATCTTTACATAACGTTAGAATTCTATTACCCCTTGTGTTCTTCATTACCGAGGTTATGACACTGAGGTGTTCAAAATATCTTCATCACGGGTATTTGCCGGCCTTTGTGAATCACTGGTAGGATTTCTACCTTCTCACTATGAGTCTTACGAGGAGACTTTAATTCCCGACTTTAGAAAAAATAGCTAAACCAGCGCTGTTGCAGAAAATAGAAAATCGATTCTAAGACTAGACGTGAAAATCATGACCTGCAGCGACAGAGGTGTTGTTTACCATTAAGAGGCCTTTGAACAAATTAAATGTTGTATAACAGTATTTGATTTGGCTGCGATGCTAGTTCGAGCAGTTCTCACTCGAAAGTGTTCTGCAGTAGTTGACTAGATTAAATTCAAATAATATAAAGATGTCTGTAGAATCAGAAACTCTGAAGGTTTACAAACCCAGACACTGTTTACTCTCTATTGCTAACAATTTGTGACTAGAAATAAGATTAATTGACTAAGATAGAAATGAGTTAGATAGCTCGGCCATTTCAAGCATTTTAAAGAGGCCTCTAAAATATGGACACGTATCCTCTGAAACACGGATACTTGATTGCAAGGAAGCCACTGAAAAGACCACGAGTAAAGTCGTAGAAAAGTAGTGAGTAGAATTTTTTAAAAACGTTTCTTTTCTGCCATTTATTATACGGATGAGGACATGGGAAGCGCAAAGGCTAGAGAAACGTGCAGTACGTATATGCTTACTGATTTCATCCCGGTGCAGGCTGATCAAGCATCCGTACTTTTAAAAAATAACTGCTGCCAGACATGTCTCGGAATTTTACCGTCCAATCTGCAATGGTCGGTGACTGCCAATGGTGAAGATTCGGGAACGCTCTACGAGAACTGTATTTGTAGTCCAGGAAGATTGGATTCGAACAGCACTTGACGACATCCATAAGGGAGACTAAAATTCTATAGCAGCAGGCGAATTCACGCGCAAATACGAGGACCTTAGTGGATGGTGGATGCAGGACGACGTATCGAACGGATGAAGGGGGCTTTGCATACTAAGAGGTGGCGGGTCATATTAATAAGAATAACGAGCAAATACTGCAGAATTAGATTATCGTTAGAGCTACAGAAGCACTTCTCACCTTGACAGAACCAATATATAGAAGTTTTAAAGTAACTGGAACAGTACAAAAGCGAAATAGTCGTGTTTAAGGACAATACTGCCATCTCATGGACAGAAGGCATTGAAGAACAACGAACACATAACTAGTGGTACCGATGGGCCATGGAAAGATTGGTGCTTCGTGCTAGAAGAATAGATTTGGAATAGTGAAAAGAGACAGAGAAAGAGAGAGAGAGAGATTAACAAGGTAAGAGAGGAAAAAATAAGAACGATTAAGGCATGAAAAGTGAGAATCAGCATGGGATGAAAGCATTTGTATATAAATTTACGGCCGCGTTAGCGCAGTTGCCAGATCGGAGAACAGATCGCCAAACACGATTCGATTGAAAATTCGATCAGAAAAATTGCCACACGACTCCGATCCGAGACATACCGGACGAGGTGAGGCTAGCGACAACGACAATGCTTTTGCCAGCAGCTCGGCAGTTCTCTTTGTAATGCTGATTTCTGTTTTGATCGCTGTACGGCCGAATGACTCGCTACATCGATAGTAAAAGGAAAAAAGGATAAAGCTCTCGGCGTTGATCAATCTCTGAGGGATGCACCATGCATTCGACTTCATTAAGTATCGTTGGAGGTGATTGAATGCATATCTGGCCTTTACAATGACTCGCGGTGGCCTGCCGATGTATCATGCCAATGCTGCTATCCTCCCAGACAAGTCTGGTACCAATTTGCCGATCCAAGAGGGATGGAAGGTTTGGTGGGCCATGGGCGCATTTCACGTGCACGCCGCGGTGGCGCCTCCAACCACTGCGCCACACGCGCCCACATCGATAGTAAAATCATAAATAGAAGGAGTTGAGGAACGAGAATCTGAAAAGATGAACGAGACAAAGAGAAGACGGGACATATTGTTCTTCCATAGTTACGATCTCTAACAATTACCCGATGACGCAACCGCTGTAAATGAGAAGATATGTGCCGATCTAAATTTTAAATTAAAATATCTCGGGTCACATTAAATTTCGTTAGTCCAATAAAACCATTAGAACACAGATTTATGCCTACAAGACAGAAGTTCTCCTATTCTAGCAAGATGTTGGTTCAAGACTGCCATCATCTAATGCTGAAGCGAATGATCATGCAGGATTTCATTCAGTGATACAAGATGACGCTTGTCAACGCATCGTTTGTGTTTGCACATGTCAGTTTTATGTTGGAAGCATAAGTTACGTTAGTAAAAATTCTAATTCTAAACACAGTCAGTTCTAATAGGGTACTGTATAATTGCATTGATATGGAAGGTCTCCTACATAGATCTGTGAAGTTTTGAGCTTTAGAATACTCTGTTGATCGAGAAATTACCGGCAGTCAGCTGAAAAACTAGCTTCTTCGCAAAAGGATTAGGCGATCACCTGCGCTGGGTCTCAGTTTGCAAAGATCGGCAGTGAATATAATACTGTGCCACATAGTGGTTTTAAGAATGTAACAAATACAGTAGATACTGATAAAAGTGGTAAAAACCGCGAAAAAAAATACTGTTCCGTGGATCTCTTTCATCTTGAGAGACTTGGTCACGACAGAACTCGATGCATGTACAACTAGTGTATGGGTGGCATGGCTAACTAAACTCGGACTAGATATGAAAACCTGCCATGTTTATTTTGAAGCAACAGCATATCCATGAGATTAAGTGCTTTGTTTCTGCTAGCTCACAAAGTCAATGGCTTCCATGTCCATTTCAGCAGAGTTCGACAAGCTTCTCTTTTACCCATTGCGCCCCTCCAACTTTATTTCTCCTAAAGTGCCAAGTTGTCTGAGCCCAACACCCGATCCAGATGCTCACTGACCAGAAATGCTGGGAACTATGTAGAACCTTACTTTGTACGAAGAATTTCATGTACTTCATGGTTCTCGGCGGAGAAATAGATAGAGAACTGGAGATTTCAATGGTTTCAATGTAATATTAGTCTATAAATGTCCAAAGAGTGGTACCCTCATGTGTTTAGAACATTAATAACTCTCAACAAGAGTAATATTCATGTTATATTACGTCAAAATTATTAATAAATATTGCTTTGGAGCACTTCGATCCACCTTTAGAGGAACTCATTTAGAAAACAGATGACGTCACACGCCATAAAATCTCTTAAAGATTATATTCTTAAGTCCAGAAATTGATTTGAGGCATATACTGAATTAAAACACATCAATTTGGATCCAGATGATTTGATATTTATAAAGATATGAACATTAGCTATTGACTTATTTATCTGCTATGTCTAAACTTTAACAGAGTTGACTTTGATTGATTGACCTGTCGATAGTAGTGGCAAATCGAAGACAACCATCTAATACAATAAATAGCAAGAAAACCGGAAAAACTAGTTCTCTTCTAGGCAGATCGTAGCCTTCCGCATTCTACAAAGTCATACGGAAGCCGAAAACCTCCAACGAACCCTCTAAGCCAATTTCAACGGCTCTGAGTTTAGCGAAAGAGTTACGTAATGGAAAAAAGGCGAAACAGCACACACACAGAAGCAAGAACTCGTCTCTATGCACAAACCATGGTTGGGATTTGTTAGTGGCAGGAGCGGGTTGCTGGTTCCACAGATATTTTCGATTGTATTCGTCACCTGGTCAGTCTGGACAACTCGTCCGGCTGTGTGTGACAAGTCATCATGGCGCCATCTGCGTCGTCGTGTTGCGTTTGCTGCGAGCAGATCTGTGGGCATCCGATCATAATAGAACATCCCGCCGAAAAGCACCATTCCCAATCATCGCCTCTTTCGTTCGATCTCTCGGGCATCTTTACCTGAACATACTCCATGATTAAACAACTCTAAAGCGTGTGCCTGTTCTTAGATGGAATTCTTCTGTACAGTGGTGATAAACTAGAGATAAACCTGAAAAAGATGAAGACATCAAACGTTGGTTGGGTAAATTTTGCTAACAACCTTGCGTTAGCTTATCAATGAAAAAAAGTGGGTAAGAACACACTATTAAAAAAGCTAAACAGTAAAAGTAAGAGTGGCGAACTAAATCGTCATTCCCAGTGAAAGATGCGGTCTCATGTGTTTTGGAGCAACTGCCCTACTTAGCCGCCATCAAAATGACAGCTAAATAGGGCTTGGAGAGGATGAGAGCACTAGGTCAGAGCATCGTCCTCAGCAATCGTTTCTCTTGTTATATTCAATAAACTGTTTCCATCACCATCTATTGATTACCCTAGCTCATATAAAAGATATCGGAGCCACAACCATGTTGGAGGAGACGAAAGGCAATGACGTGCTGCGCATGATGGCTCAAACTCTCTTCTACCTACAGCGCATGGTCATTTCTCGGTCTTTGAAGCGCTTGCGCAGTTTCAAACTCTACAGAATTGTAGCAGAAACTTTGTTGTGTCGCCTCAGACATAAATGTGGTTTGAACGAAACGCTACATATGAAGAGTTCTTTAAATTTTGGATACTTTTAGAATTAAAACCTTCAAAACATTGACAATGAAATCTAAATTTCTAGAATGTGCAACACGAGAGCGGCAACTGAGCACATAAACGATGCGTTGGAAGGCATCATTGTGCCGTAATGGACGAATTTCCACTTGTGCTCTCTCTTTGTTGGTAGCATTAAACGTGTTCAAAGTTTGTTGCTGTGCCTTAGGGCAAAAGTGTGGGAAGCACATGTGTTTCAGGCTTCAAAAATCAGAATTTCACTCTTGTAAAATGACATGATATGATTTCCCTTCGGTAGGGAAAAAACTGTAGGCTATTACTATTTTTTCGCAACTAATAAATTCTAGCGTGGACCAACATGTTGGCTTAAGCTCCAGGCAGCGTTCTCTGCAGGGTGCATTCTACTCAATGCATGTCGACCGTTATGTTTTAATGACGCTAAAAATCTTTAATGTTTTAAAGTTTTTTCGTCCCTTCGAGCTCTTCACCTCTTTGCGAAAATTTGGGCGGCATTGTATGGCTCAGTAATATTTCTCAAGCGAACGAACATCTGGTAAAAGTAATAGGTTGTTTAGAAATAAACGCGTGGCTTTAACTATATTATCTAAAATGCCCTAACATCCTTCAGGCAAGTCTTTAATAAATAAAATAAAAAACTGTTCAAATTAACACATTGCTGCCAACGATGACCAAATTTATTTTTTCAGCTTCATAAAATTCTGGAGTTCTGGAAGCGATGAATTCGTTGAAGGCATTTTTTTGCGTCATCGTGGTTATTGAAGCATTTTCGCGCAGGAAGTTGCCAAAGTGCTTGAAGAAGTGATAATTGGCGAGAGGTCTGGTGAATATGGCGGGTGAGTTAACTTTCGTAGCTTAACTCGTTCATGTTCAGCAACCCTGGCTCCGTATTGTGAGACCTGGCGTTGTCGTGGATTGGTCCTTTTCTGTTGACTAATTTCTGCCGTTGTTGTTGAAATTTACGGTGCATTTCGTCGATTTGTTGGTAATACTTCTCCGCTGTAGTCGTTTCTTCCGGATTCAAAAAGCTGTGATGGATCAGCTCGGCTGCAGACCAGCAAACAGTCACCATAACCTTTTCTGGTACAAAATTCGGCTTCGAGAAGTGCTGTGGAGCCTGATCACAATCCACTATTGAGCTCAAAGTCGCCGGTTGCGGTACAGAACCCACTTCTCAAAGCACTCCACAATTCGATCAAGAAAACGATCGTTTTTGTTGCATAGAATAAGAGCAGACGATACTTCAAAACGGCGATTTTTTTTTGTTACCGTTTAATTAGTGCGACACCCATTTGTCGAGTTTTTTGTCTTTTCCCAGGTTCGACTTTCTATTAACCTCGGCACTGGAGTATGAATACATTGTTTTCTTGTTCAGCAATCGCGAGGTTGTTAGACAGCATATATTTACTTCCATAGAAAAACACAATACAATACAACACAACAGTAGCTGACGTTTCGGCAGTATCGCCTTCTTCAGAGCCGCTTTTTTACATGACTTCCAATGAGGAGGGTTAGAACAGCTGATTATAGTCGCATATGGTTGATGACTGCGCCACCCCACATCAGAAATTGATCCAAAGATACGGGGCCAGGTCGCGTGTAACCTCTGGGTATTCCTCCCTGCTATTCACTACCGGATTTTTGGCATTTATCCAAAAAGTCTATAAGAGTTTGCGCGTTGGTGTCTTAGTTTCCTGTGCGAGGATATTGACTCTAACTTCAAAATCGTTTCCGCTATGCTTTTGTATCCTACGCGTGCCTAGTGGGGTACTTTGTCTTACTTTTCGTCTGCCATCTAGGTGTACTTTTATACGGATACACAAGGGTCTGCCCGTTTCGCCAATATATTCATCTCCGCAATCCTTGCAAGAGATCAGGTATATCGTACCTGGACTCATGCAATCGGAAGGGCAAATTACGCAGTTTGCATGACCGTCTATGTGAAACAGCAAATTACGTAATTTGCCCTACCGGCAGGGACGGTGATTGCATGAGTTCAGGTACGATATACCTGATCTCTTGGGTGTGTATGTGTGTGTATGTATGTATGCATGTATGTGTGTCTTTTTAGTTGTTTTTTTAATTATTCAATGAATTCATAAGCAACCGGTGAGCTCACACATAGCTACGCCAATTCAGTTCACTATCCTACACGGTCCTATCAAAACACTGTGGATAAAAGGATAAAGCCATCAAATGCTCAGCGTTGATAAATTGCCGAGTTATGCGTCATGCATTCGATTCCATTCGCACCCACTCACATTGACTATACGATGACCTGCGATAGCCTATCATTGTAGCGAAACAGCATTTTTTAAGATTCTTCCAGACCGCCAGTACAAATTTTCCGGTCCCGGATTGATGGAATGAGTCCAGAGCGGAGTATCGAACCAGAAATCAATCTAAAGTCAGTTGTCAGGCCTTATAACCACTACATCATCTTTATAAGACATAATTGTATATAATAAGCATTTCTTATTTCAGAGCGTAACCGATTCACCCCTCATTATTTGAAGAATTTTCTACACGACTGAACTAACAGGAGTGTTGGGGAGTCCCTTTCAAGCGCCCAATACACCAGAATTGTTGGGACGGCTCGCTATTAGGTGAATCCCAAGTAGTTGAGAAGACTCGATCGGAATAGTTGCTCGTCTTTGTTTGTGCCACGCGGGACTTTTCTTGAATGGCAGTCACAATGCTGGATACCTCAAACTTGGGTAATTAAACCGTTTATATACATATTATTTACACAACAACGCAATGAGATTATAAATGTATGTCCATTATACAATTGTACAATATGGAGGCGGGTGTGAACGTCGTTAATGACATGTACACATGACAGCACTAAACATGTTACAGTACTCTTATGCTGCTTACTACGGCTGAGTTAAGGCATAAGAGGTTAGATAGAGATGATGAAGAACCATAGGTTGAGTGTGGCGGTGTATAGTGTATGGTGGGGAGTACACTAGCACCATAAGAAGAGGTTAGCACAATAGAATGTACAAAGAGTTTGGTATAAACCTTTGTTTTGTTAACGTTTCAGCGTTTTAGCCTTCCACAGGGATCCGTCGATCCAAGTCGATGGTTCAAAGCTGATCGTTGCCACAATATGCGTGTTCATAGTCGCATCAAGTCGAATTCGGTGGAAGGATCACCGCTTTTTGAGCAGCGGGATTCGATCAGTCGAGAGGTGCCCTATCCACTGGTTCGACTCTATGCGACTACGAACCCCCACGGCGCGACAACGACCAGCTGTGGCCTATCGACTCGGATCAGGGCGCCTCAGAGGAAGGCGAAGGCGTTGAAACGCTAGCCAAATAAAAGTTTATACCAAACTCTTGTTGGCTCAGTCATGCAGACAGCTATTAGTTATGGTTACCCAGGTTTAATGAAAGTTGGTATTTGCGATGTTATTTGACCATAATTTTACAGTTATAGAATCGTTTTTAAAGAAATCAACCAAAAAACGAGTCGTTAATGATTTTTCAGAATCCAGAATGAAAAAGGTGAGAGCGCAAAACAACACGAAAAGGAGATGATATCGTCATCACGATGCGGTAGCGGCGCAGTGCATGACGGCGCCGCAGTTGCACATGATCATAAGGGTTCGATCCCGATGAATGGAACACAGAGTTGCAGTTGTTCGATGCCGACGATCGATTGTGCTGAGGTGTTCCGAAATTAAGCAACGGGATTTGACAAGTGTTCGATTAGTACGTAGGTCGAATACGTGTACAGTTTCGAACAATTTTCCTGATAAATGCTGTGCGACACACTTGATATGACACAATCGAGAAGAATAATAGCTTTACGTTGTAGAAAAAAATTTCATTACTGATACATGGAGGGTTTTATTAGTCCTTTCAGTGAAGGAAGTGTTCCTCTAACCCTCCATGGGATTTGGTGCTCTTAAAATGTCCTTCTCACTTCATGAACAGTAATAACAACAATTCTAAAAAGAAAGGATAAAAAAGATAAAGTTCTCTTGTCATTGAACAATCCAATAGGCAAGCGCCATGCATTCGACTTCATTAAGCATCGTTAGAAGTGAATGAGTGAATATATAGGCTATGCAATGACTTGCGGTAGCGTACTGATGTATCAAGTCAATGCTATTACCGTCTCAGACAAGTTTGGTATTGATTTATCGTCCCTGCAGGAATGAGAGGTTTGGTGAGCTTGTGGCGTGGGATCGAACCAGTGACCGATCCAGCATGTATTACAGAGCGTCTCTAATTACTGCGCTACACGCGTTATAGAAGGTACAAAGGTGAATAAAACAACGCTTGTAGAGATAGTTACATGGATGCTCTTATACCGTAATGACATTAGGTGGCACAACAATAGTACAAAGGAAATGTTGTGCCATCTCAGACAAGTCTGGCGCTGATTTGTACGGGTGATAGAAGCCTTGGTGAGCTCAATGAGCGAAATCGAATCACGACTATGTGTGTATTTCAGGAGATCTCTAACTAATAAGCAATACTTGGCCCAAGATTTCTCAGCATGCGTTCAAAAATGAATAAATCCATTCCTCTTCTACAAATGTATTTTACGTAAGCTGAATATCCCAGCACTTCTTGCATTTGATTCGTTTTCTTCACATTCATCGTCATCCATCGTCATCGTCCTTCGATCTTTTCGCGTCTTGTTTCGGCTGCTGCTTAAAGATTGTTGCCTTTTTTTATAAGTGTCATGGAGTGCTCGCCTGATCGATTCACCTTACATTATTTTGAATACAGCCGTGCTAAGAAACACACAAATGGATCGGGAGAGAGCTTTGCGAAGGAGATCGAACCACTGCCCTCTTTGCATCACTAACCACTCGGCTGTTAAACTCCTTCCACAATCTCATTGATCATTTCGCTTCGAGATATATCATCTCTGCACATACAATCCTGGATTTCGTCTTTCTTTCGTATCTGTGTACGACGAGATCTCTGGTCGCTTTGTGTGTTCCGACTTGAACGCGTTCTCTCGCCGCGGGACAGCTGATTGGCCATTGTAACGTTCGTGATCGGTTTGGTGTTCACTTCGTCCCATCGTCTAGTACAACTGCATGGCCGACTCGGCTAGTTCCCTCTATAATCGTTATTCCGATCTTAACGGTGTGTTATACTATTTATGCAACAAGGCAGTAAGATTCCAAGCCTTTTTTATAAAATTTCAAATTCATTGGCTTCAAGCTAATTTTGCAATTTTTACGTCGTTTGTACTTTGGGGATTATTTTCCACTATGCTGGACTTTCTTGTTATGTATGACGTCCAATACTAAACAATAGTAGTTCTCTTGACTTTGCCTAGAATAGTTAAATAGGCTTTCTTTTTCTCGGAATATTCAAGTAATCGATATCTGGACCGACTGAAACATAACATTGTTTGTTATGGATCCGATGAAACATCACTAGTGTTGAAGAACTTAGAATGTAGATTGTTTCGAAAGCGCTGGTTTCTTGGCCTCTTAATAGTCTCATATTTTTCAACGTGAAAAATCCAAAAAAAATTACTGTGATTAAGCAGGATTGAACTCAGAATTATTTCATTACAGTGATTGCCCTCGTCAAAAAAAAAACGATTGAATTCGAAGAAAAGAAAACAAGACACAGACATTTCTCTCCACATTGGAAAATATAGTTTTCGTCAGCTGGAAATATGATTTCATATCTCTGGGGAGTCGGAGGTGCCCTACAACACACGTGGAATCTATCCCCGCAACCATGGGCCATCAAGCCCTCCATCTCTCCGGAGTCGGGAAATTGGTACCAGATTTGCCTAGGAGGATAACAGTACTGGCTCGATACATTGGTGGACAACCGTGAGTCATTGTAAAGGGCAAGTATTCAGTAAGTCACCTAGAAACGATGCTCAATGAAATCGAATGCAAGATGCATTCCTCAGGGACTGAACAACGCCGAGAGCATTTTTTCATCTCTGAGAAGGAAATGAAGAACTGAACTTCTCAGTGTCCGCATAGATCTGTCTAAGATTTTTTCAGTATCTTCATACGTTTTTAGGTGAATAGGTTTTGATTTTATTATTTCCGAAAAAAAGCTTGTTCATGGGATTTGTGATTTCTTCTCCAATGTTCCTTCCGTATCCCGTTCATCTCACTCATCACTTTCTCTTTATCTTCATCCTCGATTTCAATCATTAATAGGTCTTTACTGAACATTTTCATCACAAATACGAGAGCTCTTGTCACCTGACTACTCCATAATTCTTTTTATCTACTACGGTAGTTTCTTCTCTAATTAGTTGAAAAAATCCTAGTCTTTTAAAGCCCTCTCCTCTTCCAAAAGTTTTTTAAAATCCGATAAATGGTAGCTGAGTGCGGCAAGTAGTATAACAATAACAGTATAACAGTAGTATAACATGACTTGAAATTTAGCATGGAAATATATGTGTTTTAGTAGACGGCGCGAAATCATTGTAATACGACTGTTTAGTAGTTTTTTAGTAAAGATTTCGCACCTGTGATGTCGTGCATTGAATTCAACGCATAGGTGCATTGTGGAAGTAATTTGGATACCAACTCTAAGCAAACATACTTCTAATCAAACACAATGGTTCTTTAACAATTGACGAAGAGCATTTGAGAGTGCACCAGATATCTACAGGGCAGACTTGCTCCGTCTCCTTAATCGTCTACACAGCTTCAACGCATTTATACACTTCTAATTTTAAATATGTTTAGAATTTAAGTGCTGGAAAATTCCACTCATCAAATTCGTTTCAGATTAGAAATACGACCTTTGAGTTAAGAGACATTTAAAAAATATGTTTCATTATCTGCAGAAAACCAGAATGGAAAGGTCAGACGAGAAAACTTGTTTCTTGCAGGCAAATATTTGTGGAATCTGATCGCCCTCATTTGAATGAACAAAGTCCACTTCAAAAGCTATGCAGATTTAGACCTGAAAGCACCAAGCAATTCCACAGCATTGGACTCAATCCATGTCCAACGTTGGGTGTCACATGGCACGAAAGTCGGTGAAATGCCCAGGCCGATAAGACTTCCCTATGTTGTCGTTGCAATTATGTTCGAGATTTCCTAGTTATTCAATTATAATGATATTATTATCTCCAGTAATTCACAAAACAAATCTTCTGTCTTTTGTTTTTCTTAAAGCCTCGTATTTCGAACGGTAAAGCGACCTGTTTGCCAGATTTTTTTCCATCAACCCGCATTGACTTCCAGAATTCATCGTTGATGGTGACCATTCCCACCCTCTCGCAAGCTTCGAAATTTTGTATTTCTTTCTCAAATTTTTCAAAGGAGTTTTACAAAGAAAACAACATGGAGTGGAGAAGCTTTAAGGAATCGAAAGATAAAGAACTACCTTCGAGAACAATTCATCACTGCGTCATGGACGCTGTGTTCAACCAGTACGTGACTGAAGATTATGACCGCATTCAACACTAAACTAATGTAACTCAGCTTATAGTAATGTTTATTTACTGAGGTAAAAACCAATATAATCCGAAGATCTTTTCGAATAATAATACGGTTTTCTCAATGCATAAAAAGGAATTCTTCAGACGGGTTTATTTTTTTAAGCAAAGCTCGTGTCCCGAACAGCTAAGAGATTCTATGTTTTATTTCAATAAGCAGACACGAGGTTGTTACTGCAGAATTTACTGGGATACAATAGCTGAAGTTTTGGCGGTTTCGCCTTCTTCAGAGCCTGGAAAGGTCACATCGAGATGTGATCTGCTCAACCAAACACTTTCATAACCCTAGCAGGTAAAACTTAACAAATAAATTTGCATTCGCATAAGAAACAGCTTCGTTTAAACACCTACCGTTCATTTCTTGTAAGTATCTAAGTTAGTTGGTGGATAGCAGCCGCAAAGAGCAATACATGGGCGAGGACTGTGCCTGTGTCAGGTCGGGATTAGCCTGAGGTATGGTGCCAGGTCACGCGTGGTGACGAGACACTCCTCCTTGCGGTTCATTTTTGAATTTTTGGAATTGATCCAAAACGCTTCAAGAGCTTCACGCGCTGATGTTTTCGATTCGTGCGTGGGGATAGTGACTCCTACTTCAAAATCGTCTCCGTTATGTTCCTGCATCCTATACGCGCCTAGTGGAGTGTTTGGTTTTAATTTAGACTTACCGACTACGTTTTCTCTTATGCGGAAGCAGAGCGGTCTACCCGTTTCGCCAACGTATTCGTTCCCGCTCGCTCTACAAGAGATCAGGTGGGCTATACCCGAGTCCATGCAATCACCGTCTCTACCGTTGGGGCAAATTATGCAGTTTTTCGTTATACATAGACGGTCACATAGGCGGTTGCGAACTAGCTGGCGTCTAAGAGTGTCCGGTGGTATTTCTATCATTTTTACGGAATTCTCTAGACTGGCTCTTATTAAGCAACGTTTTATGGCTGCGCTTATTTCGCTTGAAATAAAGGGCAAGAGGAACGGGGCCCTGTTTTCGCTAGAATTATCGCTCTGGGGCGTGGCTTCTTGTCCTCGCCCATGTATTACTCTGTGCGGCTGCTATCCACCAACCAACTAAAATACTTACTAGAAATAAACAGCAGGTGTTTAAACGAAGCTGTTTCTTATGCGAATACAAATTTATTTGTTAAGTTATACCTGCTATATGGTTATGAAAGTGTTTAGTTGAGTAGATCGCATCTGAATGCGACCTTTCCAGGCTCTGAAGAAGGCGAAACCTCCGAAACGTCAGCTATTGTATCCTAATAAATTCTATAATAACAACCTCGTGTCTGCTTAGTGAAATGAAACATCGGCTTGTCAATCAATGCCGAGGTTGACAGAAAGTCGGTCTTGGGAATTACTACGTGACGTGCCAGCTAAGAGATTCTCAGACATGCTGGGTTTCGTTCAGGATGAAGTTCGCGTCCGCCAAGCTTGTACTGAAGTTTTTCAAGATTTAAACTCCGCTTTCTACGTTTTAAAAGTTTAGATCTTAAGCGAAATAAACGTTTTAGAAGGGCCTCACTATCAATTAATCAGCTCTTCAAATAATTTAGATGTCAGGAAATTATTGGCAGTCAATAAAAAGATGGCATTGTTCTTTCAAAGACAAGACTAAAAGGAGTTTTTACATTTGTGGCACCACCAGAATATTGTATTGGATGAAATAATCCATATATGTTTTCTAGAATCTCTAACGACACTCTTCTCTCGAACAGCAGCCGTAAGACGATGTCGACACACAGACTGGGATCTGTGTGAGAGCGTACGACTTCAGGAACTACAAGAAGTACTGTTCGTCCAGAATATCCAACTAACAAGAAAAGTGATCTCAGAACTCTGAGCGTCTGCTATCCTAAGACCTTGAAAGTGATTTAACTCCTAACTGCTTCGTTGAAATTCAGGAAGAAGTGTTGACCTAAATCCTTGTCGGTTTCTTCATAATGATTGATTAGAAACAGAAATGAAAATAAAGAACAATGTCTGGAAATCATAAGCCATTGACATCTGCCCTTCCACTGAATGTAACGAAAACTTCAAGCTACATCCCGCCACGTCGTTAAGTCATCAGACAATCAATGAATATTACGGAAAAATCGTAAAACATATTAACTGATTTTTCTACACACCTTTCTTCCCACTGTAGTCGCCGGATACTATGAAAACAGAACGTGTTCTTTGAGATTCATTCTAGCTCATCTTCAAATTTCCCTGCTTATACAACTCATATGAGCCATATGTGGCCCAGATTTTCGTCAATATGACTAAAAAAGTGCCAATAGAAGAAAAAGTATCCGGAAACCAAAGGAGAATTGGGGACAAAAACAAATTTCCCTTCTTTATTTCAAGGCCTAGGACAACTGTTACACTCGCCCAGTAAGTAGAGCAATAGCATATTGGGTGAGAACTGTCACAACATTTGGATAACAATATAAAACCTTTAAAAAGTTTGAAAACCCACAAAGAAACATATTCAGTGCTGCAATAACTGAGACAATTATCATTGGGACGGTTCTTTTGCGACTTCGCTTTCCCTGAGTTCGGTCTCATCTATTATTGGACGAAAAGGGTAAAGGAAGACGTAGTTATGAGAATTCGCTCCATACTAATCCCACTACAAAAACGTAAGCCAACAACACATGTGTGCCTCTCTAAAACCGACGTGTAGAAAAAGGAAAGCTGATTCTACACAGATGAAAAGTATGTTTTGTCTACGAACTATAATGAAAGAATGGATGGCTAGTGGGGAGAGGAAAGGGCAAGGTGGCATTTTCATGCATCATTCTTTTCGGGACCTACAGTACACCCTCTCGTAGGCACGCGAACGAGCCGCTCAGATGGAGAAGACGATGCGATGGTGGTCCGAGTGCACGGCATGCTGGCGCGAGAAGTGGAGTGCGGTCAGAAACGAGAGAAACAGAGCACGTGAAGAGAGTCAGACACTCAGACACGCTTACGAAGAGGCCAAGGTGGGGGCTGATAAGAGGACTTTCTCTTGCCTTTTCTTTTCATACTCTAAAAGTTACCTACTGAACTAGGTCAGAAGCAACTGGTAAAAACAAGCTTTAAGTGTAATTGTGATTTTTTGAGCTCATTTTCTTGTCACTTCATTGGTTAGGACACATGAAGTTTTACAAAAGCTGATGATTCGGTGGAGTTTGCCTTCCTCAGAGCCTGGAAAGGTCAAGTTGTCTGCAATCTAAGCAGCCAAACACCTCTGTAACGAAAACAAAAGAGAGCCAAAATGTTTCATTCGCACTGAGAACAAAATAGCTTTTTGTGCTTGTGAAATACAACCACAAGAATGATGAAATGTGAGCAAAACCCGGGACTACAGCTGGGTTTCGAACGCTCGATTTACCTTTCGGGGCCTCACGTGCTATCCACCAAGCCAACTGAGTCCCCACTTTGCCTTTTTTTCTCAGCCAGTTTTTACCCCAACGCTGCGATCGGTAATCACCCACCAACTTGTTTAATTTGGGGAGCAATCACAATGCTCAACCTTTATTTGTTGCCTGTTTTACCTTTCATTCACTTCTACTTTTCTGTCCTTTGTGTAATGAGGCTTACAGTATGCGCAATAACAGAACATGACAAGTACCGTCTCTGTTCTTAAAATTTCGTCATGAGATTGAAAAGTGGCGAAAAGTTTGTGTAAAACTAATAGGAGAGTAAGAGAAAAATCAAATAGGAACAAAGTTTTTCCCACTCTCTGAAGAGGACCAGTTCATAAATTTTGAAATAATGTAGGTTAAAATCGACAGTTTGGAGCTGGAAAAGCGGAAAGTGGAACTGGAGTTGATGAAGGCGAAATCGGCATTGCATAAGTTGACCGTGCAGAACAGTATTACACAGAATCGGGTACGTTCACCGTAGATGGAACGTTAGAAACCATACCGCAACTGAGCAGTGACATAACTTACAGTCTTATGTTCAACAGTTCAAATATTATGACGCTGAGATAATTGCAAAATCTGAACCCCAGGTCACATCGAACGAGCGATTTCCCTTTCTTGGTGGCCACGCGCTACTCACTGCACCACTGAGGCCTTTATCTATATGCATATCTTTGGGGTGCAGTGGGTAGCACATGAACCACTGGAAAGGATAGCTGTGACTTCGCTCTGGGCTAAGATCCAAGTTCTGCAAATATCTTAGCATCATGGTGATTGCATTTCACATCATACCCTGGTGTGAAATATAATACTTATAAAATATGAAGAGGGCGCGTGTGGCGCAGTGGTTGGAAGCGCCTGAGGCAGTAAATCGTTAGGTGAAATATAATAATAGACAGAAAATTTGACATTGTA
The DNA here is from genome assembly GCA_009735665.1 of Angiostrongylus cantonensis. NCBI lineage: Eukaryota > Metazoa > Nematoda > Chromadorea > Rhabditida > Metastrongylidae > Angiostrongylus > Angiostrongylus cantonensis. The sequence goes on from MQTX01000069.1 coordinate 810,931, forward strand.
AATTGAAACACTCTCTTCACGTTCTCCATCTTATCCTTTCTGATCAGAACAGATTTCGTTAACTGTGCCTCCTTTTTTTCACTTCGTTTGTTTTGTCTTATTCGTCTTTCCTATTCATCACCTATCATTGTAAACTCTTCAATAACAAGTGTAATGCTTAGAATCATATTTAGAATCTTGCAGTACTTTGAAATTCCCGAGATTACAATACAACGCATTGATGAAGGATGCGACGCAAAACCAGAATCATTTACCGAAGGTGTACAAACTGATGAAGATGTAAGAGCAATCGCTTATTGATTTTCAAATTTTTTTGCAACGTAATTTTGTGTGACTACGGTAGGCATCAGAATCAAGCGAAATGACGTCATCAACAAGAAGTCTACTCGGATCTCGTTCTCCTCTTGCACAACGAGAGTGAGCTATAATTTCTGCTTTTATCATGAATTAAACTGGATATTTTCTATGACAACCATCTAGTTACTTCCGATCATTCTCTGACCACGGGTACATTCTCCTCCACTAGCGTTTTAATGAGAAATTTTAAATTGCGTTATATTGGTCTCGTCCAGGTAAGGGTGAAATAGTATTCAGTCGCTGGCTAAAGATGGAACTCCTTCTTCAAGGTTTGTTAAGTTGTTTTGTTAGTGAAATGTGAAACCTCTTCTTTATGACGTTTTACAAAACCGTCCTTCCTACGGAGGCTCTCATTTGCAATGAACTCCTCATGTGAAATCAGATTAGCCACAGAATAATATCGCTTGGTATCGGCTTTGTAATTTGTGGAACATTTGTCGTATCTGGGAAATGTAAGTACTTCAGGCGAATACAGCTTGAGGATCGATGTGCTGAATTGCAGTCACAGTTGAATGCCGCTTCGAAAACGATTTCAGAATTGGAAGAAGTAAAACAGGCATTAACAGAAGAGGTAACAATATTAGTGTTCAGTATTAATAGGAGTTTGGGAATAGAGCACTTTGCAATATTTATTTATTTATTATTTATTCGTTTCAACAAGAATAATGAAGAAAATAAGGAGAGCTGGCTAAATACACGATTGTACGAAGCATACCTAGCCCCCACTATTCCAAGTTATATTTTAGCAGATAGGTGTGCTAGGAAGCAGATTTGGCATGTTATTTCCAAGCTTGTTCACTTATCTACTTACCTAGGTATTTAAATGATCTGCCTTCAGCTGTCATGCGAATTCCAACGCTTCAGCCATTCGTCTCCTCGTCTTCGCATCGCCACCCACGTCAAGTGTAAATTCGGCTGCAATTTGGGGACTTCTAAACTGCTTTCCTCGCCGTCATACTAAATGCTGATCGATCATGATTACATTGAAACTCGATGTAGCTACGCCAGAGCGTTGTCGGATGGTCACCACGCGCAGCCGGCAGTCTTTGTGGATCGGCGGGAAGCTTGCTGTCTTGTGATTCCTATTCTTCTAAGATGACAACAATCCCTGCAACAGCAACTTTCCGGAAAATAAGTTCTTCTTGCAGAGTTGGTAGAAGACGCTAGAAAAGTCTACTGGTTTCCTACAATTTCCCTCTTTCTTTCATCGACAAAGGCGTGGTCTATGGGATTCGCAACCAACTTCCGCGGAGTCGTAATTATAGTATCTCTGTGTTGTAGTGGATTTTCGTTCGTCATTTCATTACTCTAGATTTGTAGAATTAGGTTTCGATTATTCCAGACGGGTATCATTGCTTTCAGATTGCAGAGATGAAACGCTGCTACAACGATAACATTGAAAACTCTAGAGCAATTGATAACACAGAACTCATCGAGGTACGTTCTATTTAACTATCTAATGACTTCCTTTCTACGTGAGTAGATTAAAAAACGCAAAGCGTTCGGCGTTGATCAAATCTTGAAGAATACTCTATGCATTCAGCTCCTTCAGGAATCGTTAGAGGTGAATGCTTGTAGTGGAAATTTGGCAATCCCATCGGCTTGGAAGACCTAGTGAGCTCAGGATCGAACCATCGACCATATATGTTTTTCAGGGTACCTCTAGCAACTGCGCTACTCTCATTTTTTCTACGAATTCATAGTGGAACGACTTGAATACTGTCAATATCTTGTTCCTTATTTTAGAACATGTTAATTGTGTCCAAGAAAGTGGGTAGCGCAATGGTAGCTACCACGATTATTACATGGCCGCTCGGGCGTAGCAAGTCTCTCGTCCTTCGGGATTGGGAAATTGATACCAGAGCTGTCTGGTACAAGCTCACTCCTTGCAATGGTAGCGCCTTAGTAAGACTATCTTATGATTCCAGAGAAAACCAACTCGACCACTATTCAACGACATTCGCAGAGCAGACGAAGAAATCTTTAAGCAGCACCAGAAGCCAAAGAAAAGTTTTAAGACCCTTGTGGATATTTCATGCCGGGAAACAAATCGAATACAAAAAGTGCTGCGATTCGCACAGTGCTATGGCTGGATTGTCTGGTCAAGTAATAACAATAGTTATCATTATTTTGTTTGCCATCTAGCTTAGAAATCACTCCTTTGATTTTTCTTTTTACTTATACCACCCGACTTCACATATTTTGTGTTTTCCAGCCTTTCCATTATTTAATTTGTTGTTTTGCGGGTGTTATCCACAAATCTCTTTAAATTTACGGGTAGCTTTTGTAACTGGATGAGCACTTTAGTTTCCTTTATGAATGTCGCTGAATAAATGTCGAGAATATTCTCCCTGAAATTTTGGGATAGTCGCGCTAGGGCGTTCCCAGGTTTTCACCACATGCAGTCTCTAGCCTTGTGATTAAGAGGAAGTGTTGTTAGACAAGTATGGTAGCATTTTGTCGTTTATGGTAGGGTGGTGGTTTTGTTAGTTTGGTTTAGGATCGAACCATTGGGTATAGTGTGTGCATTGCTCAGCATCCCCAAGCACTGCTTTTCTCGTCTCGTAAGGAACAATTTACAGGCCTCTAAAGCAATAGTTAAGGTATTGAGCTAAGGAATTTGATGGCCATTTAATGGAAATTTAGTTGCGAGTTGAAGTGGCAGAACTTCGAGCGGAAGTAAAAAGACTATGCGAAGAAAACGCTGCTCTCAGAACTACACGAGACACAACTACGGGAAATGACTGACATGAATCGATATCTATCGGCTAGCAAATATTCCAATGAAGTAACGAATTTTTAGCTGTCGAGCTGGATCTTGTATTTTCGAAGTAATAAATATTATCTTAGATCAGAGCAAAATCGTTATTTGCTCGGCTTACCTTACAAATTGTGAGTGTACAAACTACCCCGTCATTGAGATGAGCCAGCGCTGCGATTCGGTTCCAAGCTTCTAACCATTTCGTTTACTCACAGCTACTGTTTATGGTGTTCGTACCTTTATAGGGTGGTTCCATCTTCAAGTACCGTTTTAAGTACCTGGAAGTAGTTTTAAATCTCAAGCAGTTGTTTGACTTGATTCACTTTACTACTGCCCATCTTTCATCAACTCCACTCACCAGACGAGCAACTCATATGTGTTTTCTTTGAATGTGTATTCGTCTGATTGTAAACCAGCTGTACACATGGCTGTAAACTCTTTATTGATCATAGGAAGACGTTTGCAAGCGGCACCATGTTCGAAGCCGACTACCACGCAGAGAACTCTAATGAAAGAAATGAACAGAAAATGTGGGGAATGTTGTAAAGACTAGAAATTGAACTCTCCATTTTCTCTATAAGCACACATAAAGTTATAACAATACAGTGTTTATTTACAACGGCTGACGTTCTGGCGGATTTCACTTTTTTTAGAAACTCAGGCTTTGAAAGTTATTGGCAGTACGAGTTTCAATCACAATGGTGTTGAGATATTTGCAAAACTCAGAATTGCAGGTGTCTGCGGTGATTAACGAACCCGTTATAACCCTTTCCAAGGGCTAGTGCGTTCACTACCACACCATGCGTGTCCTTCATTTCGCCTTTTTCTTCGATAGCTTTCTATCCAACAGTGCCATGAGCAATCACTCGTCAACGGGATTGATCTGAGGAGCTCAAACCGTTTGTAAGGGGCAGCAAATAAAAAGTTAACATTGTGAATCCGAGTTTCAAACCCTGAATTACATGTGCTTAATACTACAGACCTAAACTATCTAGATTCACAAATAGTCGTGCAAGCAATTGGGACATTTCTAATTAACTGGTGTGCCGCCTCTCGAACACGATTCCCCAGTAAGAGTCCTGAGAAACTTCTAGTACGAAGCGCTACCAATTCTTCAACGGAGGAATTTGCCAGTAAGCGAGTCAGTGTGGGATCGAGACAGACTTCTCACTTTGAGACAATTTTATCACAACAACGGTGCTGATTCTTGGCATTGATTTATTGCTTTGTCTGGGCTTCCGAATGAACATATCAAGCTTTGTTTGATTTCCGTCAATAATAGATAATCGTCCTGCCGTGCTTCGCAGCTTGACGGCTACGAACACCCCACAGCGCGATGAAGTCGTCGACAAGGCTTTACAAGAAAAAAACCGGCAAGAAAGGTGAAGAAAAAAATGTTTGAAGGTTAGAACAGAAATGCGTTATGGTTTATATGGAATACAAAATGTAAGGAACATTCTGTGAATATAAATGCCGAGTTCACAGTGTTTTAGCCTTTATTCACTTCCTACCACTTTTTCACACCAGGGTTTCACTTGAAATGTAACCATAATGGTACTGAAACATGAGCGAAACGTGGAACCTCAGTTGGACTTCGAACTTGTGATTACTTTTGCCGAGCGCTCACCTGTTACCCATTGATCACATGTTTTGCCTTTCTCTCAACCAGTTTTTTATCCTAACGGCGTTATCACGAATCCTTCGCCAACGGGAATGATCTGGGGAGCACAGAGTGACATTGAATTCCGTTAAGCTGAAGTTGCTGTCGAAATCACAAGATTTTACATTTATTTACAACCAATTTTTTGTCTTCACACTGCATGATGTGAAATACTAAATACCGAATAGTGCTGATAGCCGGTAGATTTAAGACATGGTTGAGAGAAAGGCAAATCAACGGCCTCGGTATGCATGGTGGGTAGCGCGTAAGCCTCCCGAAAAGTTAATCGAAGTTTCGAAGCCTAAGTGAGCTCTCGAGTTTTGCTCATATCTCAGTGTCCCTTTGGTAGTATCACGCTACTTTAAACAAAATCCTTTAAAAAGGCGACAAAATCCAAATAGACAGCGAATTCTCGCAGCTTCAAAATCTGTTGTTTATAGTAACCTGCAACCTTTTGTTGCGTACATGTCACTAATTTTGCATGTGAACATAAGGATAAATGTTTGCGGTGTTAAATACTTCCTAAAACATCAAACAAATGGTCGCCACTCATCAAAGAGGAAAATGATTCAAAAACTGCCCAGCTACAATGCCATCATCCTCAGCACCACATGGTTCATCTTGTTATTTTCAACACCTTCCAGACAGCGTGCGTTGATTTCAATGCGAACTAGGACGGACATTGTGGCCGGCGCACATTGAATTCATATATCTTCTTAAGTAGCACACACGTTCCCCACACAAAAATAAGCATCATCGCCACGTGTTAAATGTATATGAGTGGACTCGTTTAAGGGTAGATTACCCTCATAGTGATCAGAAAGCTTTTATGAGTGCCTAATTCTTTCATGACCATTGCATATTAGAACAAGGATTCATTGCCTACTGAATGACAATGTTTGAGAACCCGGTAAATAGATAGTGTGACACTTTGTCAGGAGAAGTTAACACTGCACCAATTCTGCAAATGCATGTCATCATCGACTGATGCTAAATCTCAACTGGCACTCGCAATCATAGTAGCACCGCTAATTTAGAAAAAAGCACTAGAAACACTATGTCACTTACCGGCAACCAGTCGATAATAACTCATATGTTGAGCTTCGATGTTGTCAGTGTTGAGTGCTTTGCCGAACAAGTACAACTGATGAAAGTCCAAAACAAAAGTGACCGTCCCACTACACGCCATGGAAACCAAGCTTCGATTTTGGCATAGTATGTCAGCGTGATTTCCGCTAAAAAAAAATCGATGATACTTAGTATTCTCGAAGGTGGAGCACACTATAACTAACGTGTTACCACCTAGAGAACATTAGAATCAGGGGGATAAAAGGCTTAGTAGGACCGTCATCATATGTTCAAAGTATTCTAGACTATTTTGGTTTTGTCTTGCGCCCATCAATCATCCCGTCTTCTAAACTATTGCAACTTTAGTTTTTCCAGTAGATTTTTTTCTATGAATCTTTATCCTATGCTCTATAGAGACCTGAGCAGTCGTAATTACGAGAAAAAAAACGTTTCTTTTTTCATTTCGAAGGAGAATCTAATTCAAAAATTACAAGGAGGCACACTACGGTACTCATGCACAAAAGCAATGGTTTGTGATTGGAACATTTGCTAAGTAACCTCGTGGTTTGCTCATGCACTCTATTAATAGGACGAATAAGGGTATAAATGGAAGCAACAAGGTATCGTCGACATTGTTCATCACTGCACTTTAGATGTTTTCATAAAAATAGCACGAGTGCGAGAACATCATAATAAAAAAAATGCGTGTTGCATGGTGGTCAGAGCTACAAAGCCCTTCAGTACGCACATGGTCGCCGGTTCTATCCCTAGTCATAAGCAAACCTAGTCGCTTCGTACTTCGAAATCAGCAGATATGACACGAGACTAGTTTGTGAGGGCAAAAACACTAACTTTATATATTAACGATTGCCGGATTACGCAATCATCCACTTCCACGATGGGTATGAATTAACGTCCCCAGGAAACTGATCAATAGCGAAGGCTTTTTCTTTGTGGAACAACAAAATTATGAGTGAAGAACACCCGTTGCTCTATTTGGTTCTACACGATTGTTATATTCTTGAACAACAGCAGTAGATTGAATAAATATTTGGCTGACAAATAAGACTTGGTAAAAAGCTAAATAAGCAATACTTTGCAAATTATCTACTATGGAAGGAACATCCGAAATGCGTCAACGATATGTTGTCATTTAGGAGAACACCAAGGGGATAGAAGACAGCTAGTAGATAGTGGCTGATCACATAGAGCAGCCAGTATGGACTCTTTCCTGTGCAGCTAAAGATTACATAACAGATGAGAAAAGGGAGGAATAGGATTTCTACGCTTCTATACTGATGGAAATGTCAGTTCGTTCAGGTGGTAGGGTATGCGCCGTTTCCACGTAGCATTCAAGATCTATTCTCTAGAGGTCACCCAGCATGTTTCTGGACATTTTCGGCTGAAACAGTGGAAGAGAATCAGCGTTGTTCGTTTGAGAGCAACAGGGTAGAACAGATGAGTCTAGACGTCAAATAGCCAATAAAAAATTTTATAAGAGCGCTGCTAACTCAACGAATGGAAGAGGAAAAGTAGATGCACCTAGGTCCTACACGATGAACAATCAACAGCGTAAACGATAGAATGCACACACACGAGAAAGAAGCGCAGAATAAAGGAATGATAAAAAACATCTCAGAAGGTGAACTGAAAGCCAAGTAATGAGCAAAAACAAAAACAGTGGAAAAAACAGGAGACGGAAAATGCATACTCGATGTTGATCAATCTCTGAGGGATGTGTCATGAATTCGACTTCATTAAGCATCGTTTGGATGTAACTGTATGCATATCTGCCCTTCATAATGACTTGCTGTGGCCTACCGATGTATCGAGGCAGTGTTCCTCTCATACAGGTCTGGTACTAATTTATCTATCCCGAAGGGTTGGAAGGCTTGGTAAGCCACTGACGCGGACATCGATCCTAATCGTACTGCAGAGCTCCTCCGACCACTGTGCCACACGTACCAATATGAAATAGGTATCTAGAACTGAAAGAAAGGTGAAAAAGATACGAACTTTATATCTTCTACTTAAAACCGTTGTCTTGTTTCCTTCTTCTTGTTTCATCTCCCTGTTTCAAGCAACTTTACTTCATTGTCTTTGTTACACTACAAAAGAGTTGTGCGAATCATTACACAAGAGTTGTATTGCCACACTAATCCACCTGGCACTCTATTTCGTCTTCTACACGTCCTCATCTTCTAAAAAGAAACAAAACTATATGTTTTGGATGAACACTGGAAAAAATTGGAGTAGTCCGAATGAGTGAACGGTCCTTAGCCTTCCCCATTAGGAGTGACATTCCACTCGAACGGAATCCATTTTCATGTCGCATTCCATTTCATTCATGAATAGATAGGTTTTCGTCAGTGATTTAGCGCCTATCGTTTAGCAATGCGTATATAGGAATAAAGGATGAAGGATAAAGCTCTTGGCGTTGATCAATCGCTGAGGGATGCGCCATGCATTCGACTTCATTAAGTATCGTTGAAGGTGATTGAATGCATATCTGGCCTTTACAGTGACTCGTGGTGGCCTGCCGATGTATCGAGCCAATGTTGCTATCCTTCCAAACAAGTCTGGTACCAATTTGCCGACCTCGGAAGGATGGAAGGCTTGGTGGGCCATGGGGGCATTCCATGTGCGCGTCGCAGTGGCGCCTCCAACCACTGCGCTACACGCGCCCTATATGGTTTCATGTAGGAATAATGGAGGAAAATAAAAACAGCGAAACCAGGATGCGACAACCCATAGAAGTGTGTTGACGTTAATTACCTAATTAGTAACTTAGCGTTAGTTAATAATTTATGATGGACCATTTTTAACTTGATTATGGTTGATTATTATGCATCGTAGAAGTGAGCGAGTGCATACCAAGCTTGTGAAATAATTTGTGGGTGCTTATCGTTGTATCAGTGCAGTGTTGTGTATCTTCGCGAAGAATCTGGTGCCAATTTCCTAACCCCGAAAGAAGTATTTTTTGAACACCATAGTGAATGATCGAGAAAAGGTCTGAATTGCAGTGAATAGATTGAAGTGGATTGAAACAAGTTTTTCTGACAATTGTTCTTACAAGGCCTGACTTTCAGCTGTAATTGCTTCATAGCCCTTTTTGGCTTTCATCTTTAAGCAGTCCTTTTAATAATTCCTCTAGTGATCGCATTGTAGGATTACAGAGCTACAACGAGCCAAATAGTCTGTAGAGAATGAACTGTTCTTAGTCATGTTTCGTACAAATTCCTTGGCCAAGGAAAGAAGCTCAGTGAGCATGTGATAGGTCCAACTAGCAGCGTACGTGCCCATGAAGAATGGCATCATTACTACTGCGCTATCCATCCCATCGCTGTTTTAGAATAATGTGTTTCATTTTGCAGGAATTGTTGGTGAAATCCGAATCGATCATACCATTGCAATTATAGAGGATAATTTTTTCAGAGTTTGTTTTATTTCACTTCAAAATAGGGGATGCTGGAATGGAAATTCAAGAATATCATTTCTCCTTCCTTCCACAATGATTTCCACAAACCGTATCAGCACTATCGCATCCGTAATTTCATCGTAGTATTTAACAAGTTTCTCCAAGGTTTTAGCGTCTCCTACAAGCAGGAAGGTCTTCTTGGGTGTGGAATTGAGACGTAGAGTAAGAGTTCACAAGACCGGGTTGGCTCAAACTGGAGACAAAGGTCAATTTCACCCAGATTCCATTAAATATATACTACGACTTCGTTTAGAAAGTTAATCCAGATTAACTTCTCAAATCAGCTTAGAATGGATATATTACTAAATGTACGATGCTCTTGATGACCGTCGACCCCACTTATTACCACTAGTAGTTGTCGAACCTTTTGATAGAATGAATATTTGTTTCCTAGCGATTGAGTTTCATTGCGAGCACATACGATTTCCAGTACGTGTTTGCTCCGAATTTGAAGTCAGTTAAAACTATCGAACTGCTTTTCCAAGTTAAAAATGCTGCTGGAAGAGAAATGCATGGAGGCTTGTTGGCGTGGAGTGTGTTTGAACCACAGCCTTCCTTGTATTATTGAGCAACATCTTCACCACTGTGCTGCGCGTGGACCTAGTTTAATTTTAGCAATATGGAAATAGATGTTATTAGAAGGGTAAAAGCTTTCATATTCCCGGATTTCATCATTTGGTCCATTCCACGATGAAAGCTGTCCATTGATGATGGAGAATTGGAGGACCAGAAGTGCCAATTAATATTTTTTATAAAAACAAAACACTTTCTGCATTGAATTCACGTGTCTGGTAAAGCTGCAGAAATCACTCTTCCAGTCGTAAGCATTGTTACTGCCACAATAATTGCTACTGTATCCGAAAAATCATTATTACGAGAAAACTTAAGCAGGCCCGACCATCTACATGGATGACAGTGGCAATATAACGCATCAAATAGAAGAGTTACTTGAGCTTGGACGTTAGGTGAATTATGATAATGTAAGCGAGTAAGTAAACAGTAGGTAGGTGAGCAAGTTAAACCTTGTATTTCGCGCTTTTATTTGGAGAAGTCGTAGATGTTCGTGCACGCTGTCGCCGTCGAGTCTGACATTAGCGCTATGTTGCAGGAATTTCGCTGGGATTGAGGAGCACAGAGTACGTGAATGATTCCGTCAGCCGAAGAAGCCATCATAGTTTTCCATTGGTGCTAACTCGATTTCAAAAAGTGTTCCGATGCTTCATTTCTGTCGACTCTGCTCTGAATAACATCAACTGCTTTGCTTTTTTGTCGTGCATCATCACGGTACCGTTCGGAATGGAACAGTTTTCATTAAGCAAAAAACTAAGCAGGTGGCTTCGTAACGAAGACCTTTTTGGTACTTTTTTTCAACCGAAATGCAAAATCGAAGAGCGGTGAATTGCTTAAAACTCGTTTGGAACTGTTGCCCAGAAATGTCATTCCGTTGAGGCTTAATTTTCAACGAAACCTTACAGCCGACATTTCACTGAACGTTCGAATGCAATGCATTGCATTCTTACTACTTCACAGCTCCAATAAGCTTGGAGGTCGGATTCGTGCAAAAAATTGCTCCAATCTATTGTTTTTCATTTTTCCCGGAGTGTGAATTGAGAACAAATGAATACAAAGCCAAACCATCAACGGCGCGTTCTTTAAATTATAATTCACACTTTAGAAAGATTCATAATGAAATAAACCATCAGTTGAAACAAAACACGAATTCTTGAAATGACAAAACTAACATTTCACATCAAAGCAACTTAACACCATTCAATGGTGAAAAAACCCATTTGTGGTAGCTGACCAGTGACTGCTTAGTGGAATTACTTCACTCCAGTCTCCCCGACGAAAAATCTCCTCTTTCTGGTTCTTGTGGTTTTGTAAATTTTCGCTCAGCAACACCTTCACATTAGAAAGTAAGACGATTTGTAGTTCGAGCAACAGCCGCAGCTTCAGGCAAGTCACATTCTGCAGTCCCACGACACTTAGCCCACGAGGCTCTATGAGCTCTTCGGAGCCGACGACCGCCGAAAATTCTGATGTTAAGGGTGGGTGAGGGTGATGTAGTGTCCTCATTGTATAATGGAGACGGATCTCCTTCTGTGGAACACCGCTCGAATGAGGCAGCTTCACTCGGCAGCGAACTTTTGTACAGGTCGGTTGTTGCCGATAATGATTGCCCGTTGCAAATAATTTCTTTTTCGAAAGAAAATCCATTCTACAGAAGTCACTTAGCCTCGGAATTAATAATCAACACCTTCTTGGACACTTGGAAATTCTGTAGGATTAATTTAAGGCGGGCATTCCAAGGAAGGATATGAATGAGTAACTGATTAGTACAACTACTTTCCACCAATTTTTTCTTCGAAGTGAAATTACAACGAATGAGTTGAATTGCACTTTAGTGAAAGCAAGGCAGAGGAAGAGTGCAAGAAACGAGTTCCGCATTTGTTTTTCATCGCACTTTTGTTAACATGTTGAAATCTCTTCCAGTAAATTCACCTCTGAATTTTTCAGCTCACAAGAGCCTTTAGAAATTAAAATATTTATAGGTGTCAATCTAAGTTTAGCGTTCATCACTTGTCATGGATCTTTGCTTCATCGATTGGCCGATCTGCGAATTCCTGGATTCGCTGCTGTAGTGGTGAATCATAGACGTATGATAGCAAACGTCAATTTTAATGGAGACGGCTGGCGACTTTTTGTTATTAAGACTTAGGAGCGCACGACTATCTGTATCTTTTAGAACACTCCACTCTCGACTTATATTTAGTATATTGTTGAGGAAAGAACGGGACGGATCATCAGGTGGCAACCGAAACCATACACAAACCGGACCATCTCCTTGGATTATGTTCGCCAAACAAAATGAATAGAACGCGTTCCGGGAAATCTAAGCAAGTAGTAAAGTAATTTCATAACTGTATTGATCATATCTCACAAAATCTGGTCTGTAGTGATTCATAATTTTGATTGACCAGTAAATGAACGAGTACTAGTAACAATAGACAAAATAATTAAAGAATAAAACAGTAAATGACACAGAAGGACAAAAAGGATAAAGTGTCCACCGTTGACCACTTTACGACAGTTGTGCCATGCATTAGACTTCGGCAAGCATCGCTAGGAGGATTGAATGAATGAATAGCCTACAAAGCGTGACTTGTGGTGTCCTGCCTACCCATTTACAAAGTCAGTGGATGATATCCTCCTTGATAAATTTGGTACCAATTTGCCTACCCTCCAGCGACAGAAATCTGGGTAAGACCAGAGCGCAGGATCGATGGGAGCCATGATCATGTGTGCTCACAGTGCACCTCTAACAACTGTGTAATATCCTCGCTTAATAACGCAAATTGGGAGAAATTAAGTGTACTATTGAACAGCCTTTATAAGAAGGGATTACAATGCGCTTCTAATGCTTCTATACCATAGCATACACCATTTTAAGTCTAGTAGCCGTTTGGAGCCGCTTCGGCAAGCGCAGTCAGTGGTTTTCCTGGTGCATGTTTGGGTGTATGTTGACCATACTCATCCGTTGACACCTGCTAGCCTACACCCACTAATCCACATCGATCCTGCTTCATCCGCCACCCGCTGTGGTCATTCATTTTCTGCACGTTGATGGCACGTTCTGCACAAGTACTCATCCATCCGTCATCTCTCCGAATTCCGTGTTGCTTCAATCTCCGTCAGCATTCTACTTAGCCGTCGCTGTCGTTCGCAGCCCTCACCTCTCTGCGCCGTCACGTTCACGAATCGTTCCTGGTCTACACCGCTCCGCCCTAGCTCTAATTCATTCTTTCCACCGATGCAACGCGCAACTCACTTACTGCTATGATGTTTATATTATTAGCATTCGTACCTGTCATTGTCGAAGCCGGTTAGTTGCAATTGAAGTTATTGATTTATTGATTTTCTCCAGTATGTGCACCGTTCCGTGATTTGGATGGTCCGTTCTCTTCTATGTGTAGATTTGTTTGTTGAGTTTTAGAGAAGAGAGTTATGAATCTAAAACAACACAAAATCCAAGTGTGACATTGTTGAACGGAATCATTTAAAAATTTTACAATGGCTTACCTTTTAGAGGCACAGCGATTTTCTCGGGATCTAGAGCAGTGACTTTCACTAATGTTTTGCTCCTAATAACTACTAACCGCGAAAAAATTGTAGTAACTTCACACTGGTTGGAACACTACTGTTTTTCATGTTTCCATGTCTGTATTGAAGCCATGAGCGAAGCTATTTCTCAGTCATAGAATCTATTCAATTGACTGTTCCTACACCAATGCATTAAACATTATTTTGTTCGTCTTACTAATACTGTGCTTTGGTACAGTAAGAGTTCTGTTGATGATACGAATTTACTGGAGCGATTTTCCGCTTTACGTGAAACCTTTCCGCATTCTTTACGCCAAATAGGTCTGTACATTAACCACTGTCAAGACGGGCAGGTGTCGAGCGAGGGTACTAATAGCTCTAATGGTATAATGGAGTCAAGTTGTTTTCTATTCATGTTTTCCATCTTTTTATTTTGGCACCCGCTTCTGCTGGTGTTTCACTTAGTTATGTTTCTCCTTACCCTATCGGCTGAGTACATTGTGTTGTTGAAAATCGCCATCATCAAGTCTCCAGCTAGTTCGATAAAGAGGGAACAAAGTGCGACATGGAATCATCATGGAATTCTGTTCCGAACAATCGTGCGGGTCCGCCATATTTGCTTCTGAATTGGTAAACACACACACACACACACACGCACACACACACACACACACACACACACACACACACACACACACACACACAGGCGAGGTCACTTGGATTTACTGGCAGGAATAATCGTTCTGCACTGTACGGCTCGTGGCACGTGTTGCACAGTGGTTGGAGGTACCACTGCGACACGCACGTGGAATCGATCCCTGCGCCCATGGCCCACCAAGCCTTCCATCCCTCCGGGGTCGGTAAATTGGTACCAGACTTGTCTGGGAGGATAGCAGCACTGGCTCGATCCATCGGCAGGCCACCGCGAGCCATTGACAAGGCCAGATATGCATTCAATGACCTCCAACGATACTGAATGAAGTCGATTGCATGGCGCATCCTCAGAGATTGATCAACGCCGAGGGCTTTATCCTTTATCCTTTACTGTACGGCTCATCTACTCTTCCTACTGCAGTGTTTCAGTTATTTCAAATGACTTTACTGTACATTGAAATAGATCATAGATGTAGGAATGGTGGAGATAGGAGAAAATAAAACGAGAAAAATGGCTTACATATAGGCCTGGAATTCATGTCGTATTATTTTCTGGTCTCCTGTGATCAGATTAACCCATTCAAACTTTCCCCGTAGATTTCCATCTCTTGATCCTCTCATCAATGATTTAGAAACGGTGAGGAATTCAGTCTTCTTCGGTTGTCACTGTTTACACAAAACGAAACCCCTGTAACATTAGCGTGTTCCACGAAACCGTATGAGAACATTCAACTATCTCTATGTGGAATACAATTCCTGAATCGGCGTAGTGAGTTCTATAGGCACGAATTTTTTCTATTAACGGCCCTTTCATCGCCGTTATTCCTAGTGGATCATAATTTATTTTTCCGCATATGTAGGGCTGTTGTTTATGATGCGATACTGTACTCATTTTGTAGACCCGTATCAGAAATTGTTTATTGTCGTCTGAAATCCACCAACACACTGGTATCATTCTCTCATGCCTATTATTCTTCTATTTTTACGAGTTTAAATAGTGTTTGATGGCATGTTTTTATATTACAGGATATATTTCTGCTGTTACCATTGCTAAGATACGCATTCAGAATATAAACTCCTTCATTGGTTCGATCCGCCATGGCAGACTAACCGAGTCCGTCTCCATTCCTTCGGGATTAAAAAATGGCACCAGACTTGTCTGAGAGAATGAAATCTGACTTGGCACATCGGTAGATTTCCACCATTCACCATATGCGCCAAATATAACCTCTGCGATGCGAAGAATGGAGCTGAATGCGTTACGCGTCCCACAGGGATTCATCTACGCCATGCGCTTTATTCCTCTTACCATTATTTATTATTCTTGTTATTATTACAAACGAGGTGAAGTTCATAAAGGCGGGTAGGCGCATCGTGTGTGTTTTTTTTATTTCGAGTGCAGCGCAGATGTTCACAGTAAGTGCACTTAGCCGGTTATGACTTGAGGACTGTCCTTCTCCTCACAAGATGCTTTTGAGAGGAAATTTCACACAAAGCGGAACAGCAGTTGTATTTTGCTCGTTCTTATTTTTTGCGGAGGTTGGCGATTTCGGATGACTGAGTGAATTCACTGAATTAGTCGAGTACTCGAAATTTGACTACAATGAAAATTTTGCCTTTTATTTTTAAGCTCGGGATAACTAGAAAATTTACGCAACTGGTTTCTTATTAAATAAGAAACGATTGTGTGGGTTAAAGCAAAAAATTCGGACGGAGACTACTTTAAAACTCAGAGTGATACCGTTAAGAGAGCTAGCAGCTTGGCACTTGCTGTGAATGATTAGATCATTCGACGATTCGGAATCGAATAGTTTTCGGATTTTATGTTACTGGATTTGTTGCTCCATTAGTTATTTCTATTCATTTAGGGGTCACTCAATCTACTGAGCATGTAAGAACTTTGTGTTAACCTCGGCATTAATAATCGAGTTACTTGGATACTGGCCGTCCTAATTGGTTGTGTGGGCCTCAGCATAGCACAGTTCTCGGAGTTTTTCTGGTTTAGCCATTGGGTTTCCTTGGAGTCCCGAGATCACTCTGGCCAAACCCTGACCCAGATCGTCACCGTTACAGGTAGTCACCGCCCTTATGGATCAGAGAGAGATTTGCCACCATTTACTCACTTATTATTTGAAATGAATGATTTGTTTGCCACGGATCTCCCTCATATGAGGGATCTCGAGCCGGTTAGTCCTTCTTAGCTAGGCTTCCTGATGGAAACGCCGGACTCGTTCTCAGCTTGGGAGACCCTGCCAGGGTAGATCCCGGTATTGGTTATAATCAAGTTGTTCAAAATAAAATTATTCTTTTTTCCAACCTTATTATTGCGACCAATTCTTGGGACCATTAGCATTCTATTCAATGAAGCTGAGTATTTTGAAGTTCCCACCTTATATTTTGGTATAAAAGTTGCTACTAAATCGTTTTTGGAATTATCAGAAAATAGTGCTTTAGATTTCGTTGCATAAAAACATAGCTTGTAGAGGACTAAAGTGTAAAAAATTGGTGAAAGAGCAAGTTTCGGAAGTAAAAGTAGTTAAAAAATCTTTTACAGTGTCTAAGCATGGTTGTATGTGAACATAATTTACTGATATTAGGAGCGAACCTTGAAAGTTCCTCATTATCTCCCCTATTTCTTTTCTGCTCAATGTTAGTCGTAAATTGACCGATGATCACAATTTGTTCCCTCAATCCATCTCATTTGGTGATTTATTTCGACTGCTGATCACAGGCTTTTGTCATTGAGTGCATGCAGTTGAAAACCGCCATTCTTCATACCAGTAGCACAGTGGCGCTGCATTCATCGTACGGTAAAGAGCATTCAATGCTATTCCGACCAGTGACTCTTCTGAACTCTTATGTAAAATTTTTTACACTTGCAGTTGTGCAAGTTGTTTTACCTTTAACGAGAGGAGCATGTAGCGCAGCGCTAAGAGATTGGCTCGAAAGCGCCCTGTACCAACCAAGCCTTCCATTCCTATAGGGTCCTCTAATTGGTGCGGGATTTTTGTGGAAAAACCTTTCTTGATCGACAAACGCCAATGACTGCTTTTTGATTATGTACTGGGGACGCTATAATAGAGCTATCCTGGGTTTCTACGGAGAGTTAACGCAACCTGTATGAAGAAAAGAAAAACCTTAAGTTGTTGAGGAGGATACATCCAACATTGAGTACCTTTGTGAATGACGTATGCGAAAAGGCAAACCGAATGAAAAAAGTGCGGAGTCATCACATTTGTGATATCCGATCCAATATTGTTTTATTATTATTTTTAATTTTATACGACCTATGTTCACATCTACTGTGCGTATTTCAGAACATTCGATTCGTTTCATTCGTTTCCTCTCATCCATCATCCACCAAGGTCTTCCAAGTTTACGTGTCGGCTTCTGCTTGACGATTTTCGTTTTATCTTGAATGTCGTGGAATGCTGGTGGAGTTGATTATCACTGGAGATTTGAGACAGTCAGGCTAGAGCGTTTTCAATTGGACTGCAGAGAGTGTTTTTTGCCAGACAAGTCTGGCACCAATTTCCCGTCTCCGTATAGATGAGGGGCTTAGTGAGCTCGTGATGACCGGCATTTCTGCACCACTGTGCCATCCGCCCCCTCGTCGTATATGTGGGAAAAATAAATCATCTTTAACAATCTTTTGAACTTATTATTTTGCAAAATAATGATAATGAATTTTTTCTCTCACTAAGAATGCAGTGGGCATTTTGTTCCGGTGAAAATCTGAAGCCACTATAACGGCTTTTACATAAACACTCTTAGTTGTCGTATGTAGAGCAGCAAGGTAGTCTCATGCATTTTTTAGTGTGTTCCTTAGTACCTGGAATCTGTGCGAAGTACTCGGCTTTTTTGCCCTTAACCCGCGCTAGCATTACGTCGTCCGTTTTGCTTTGCATTTTCTCGTCATTGACTCCACTCACGATCTCAAGGTATCAAATTTCCAACTCGATACCTAAATTTTCATCTAGCTGCAGCCGTGATGTGAACGAACCATTGCTGGATCTCTAGCATTTCGATCTCTAATCGTATGAAATGAAGACCATAAAAGAAAAATCACATTTGCTAAGAATTCTTCCTACCAACAAGTTTGTGTAGTGTATGCATCATACCGACTTAGAAGACTGGTTGAACAGCCGTTCTCTTGGTCGTTCCCAGATGGTAACCACTTTATTTCCCAGCACGGTGTGCCCCACCTTGTGGCTTCGCGAACGAATATCTCTGCAAACGACCGCGATTCCTCTTCATATAACTTTACTATTTGTCCGTCTTCCGAGCGAGAAGCATCAAGCCGTATTTCTCAATTCTCCTAACCTGTTCGCAGTAATGGACCGCACCTTGCTGCACCGCAGTTCGACATCGAAAAATTTACTTCCGCTTACGTGGCTGTAAACTACTGGCAGTGATGTGGAATTTACGATACCATTTTGTGAATATTACAGAAGAAATCATTGTGGAATTTTCTACATGTAGGTTGACGAAAAAAATATCTCGTTTTTGCTTACATTCTGTAATTAAAGGACAGTATCGAGCTGCAAAACTTATCCGATGTCTTATCTGATTCACTGCACTTACAGTGAGAGCTGCCTGGTTCAAGTACATTTTATGAACAACAAATGTGTTTGTTCGAATACGAAATAGCGTCCCTCTTAGGAGGCGCTAGTATTTTCTCATTTTGTTCCTTTAAACACCTCGTAGTTTTCATTCTCTTCGAAAATAAGTGAAAGCGGTAGATGAATTTCTTCCAAAATATCAGTATTAGAGGGCAGAAAACGATCTCTTTACAAACCCTCTCGAGACTCCACAAAAGCAACAAGAGGCTGCTGTGCTAAAGTACTAGCGAGTAGCCTGAACGCTGTGGCTTCGAGCAACAGAAATAAATTCTGTCCTAAGTAATTCGTTACTAGTCCTCCAATTCATGTTTAATTGTTGAAGCGGGAATTGTTGTTCTTCGTAAAGATATCACTAAAGGCCTAATGAAGAATAAAAGAAAGAGTAAGCACGACTGTGGTCGTGTTTCAGACAGCACTCTGCCGTGAAAAAATAGGTAGTAAATGAAGAACTTAATCAAAAGAAACAGTGCCCAGCGTTTATCGATCCCTGAGCAAGGCTTCATGAATTCAATTCTATCCATAGGAGACTGAGTGAACATCTGCATCCTAGAATGAATTTCGGACCCTACCGATGTATAATTCAGTGTTTTGCATCCTCCCAGACAACAATGGCACCGATTCATTGCCCGCAAAGACGAAAAGGATAAAGGGGGACTTGGATAGTCAACGGCGCCTGATCGAACTATGTGTGTGCTACCGATTACCACTAACCACTGCGATATGCACGCTACCTTATCTCATTCATGCGTCATAAAACTATAAAGCTGTGATTATGAAATAGGAATAAAATCAATCTCATATTTGTTTTGTTGGGTTCTTATTTAAAAATCCACATTGTTTGCCAAGTGCTCAACGACGCGTCTGGACAATGTTTATTTAGTTCCGACGAGACGAATGGAGAGCCGAATAGTAGAAGATGGGGCAGATAAATTTGTATACCCATTTCTAAACTTCAAGGAGTTTTTAATATAAGAAGTTTTAACTACTGTTCCTGCTTCGGATTTATGAGAAGTTTTCTACTTATTAGCCAGTTGTTATTCATAATGACGTTCTGCTCTCAAATATATTTGATTGAAGATTCAGATTCAAATTTCCAATAAGAAACCAGTTTGCACTCGAATTCCAGGAACCTAGGAGGAGTTTTTTTCACGGTTCAACTTTTTTCTTATTTTTATTATAATGAGAAACAGCTAAGCGTGGATAAACAACAGTCATACAATTCACACCACCACCATCGGTTGATCACGTCGTTGTTGTGTGAATTCTCACGATGATTTCAGGGACTTTAAATAGGTTATGAAACGATTCAAAGAGTCGCACTCAGTTTTTCCTCGTCGAAACCTGGGGTACTAAACTGCTGAATGAAGAAGTAGTTTTATTCTGAAATGTTTTCTCGTAGTATTTAAATACAGACTAAATTTTTATGCTTACAATAGTTCAAAAAGAGTGCTTCATTATGTTGTGCATTTTAAAACTAGTAGTGGTTTTCCAAAATCTCTCAAAAAGAAATAATGGATAATAAAAGGATAAAGCCCTCAGCGTTGATCAATCCCTAAAGGATGCGCCATGCATTCGACTTCACTAAGCATCGTTTGGAGGTGATTGAATGCATATCTGCCCTTTACAATCAAGATGGTCTACCGATGTATCGAGCCAGTGCTTCCAGCCTCCCAGACAGGTCTGGTATCAATTTGCCGGCCCCAAAGGGATGTAAGGCTTGGTGGACCAGGGAAGCAGAGGTCGATCCCTTGTTCGTGTTGCAGGGCACTGCGCCACACGCGCCCTCGAGAATGAAACATATCACTGATTGTTTGGGTCCAAAGGATGTCTAATGAATTTCATCTAATGAGAAAAAATTGACTTTTTACAGGAAATAACACCAAGGGTTTTTTTTCCTTCAGGCAAATCTGCTTAGTTCTTTCAATTTCATCCATTTACTCACTTATTATTTGAAATGAATGATTTGTTTGCGCATTTCGGATCTGACCATCTTTTCTAAATGAGGCAACTACTGTGTTGATAACAAATTTCCAGTGTCATTGATCTGCACAGCTGTCATTCAATCTCTAGAATCTTCGCCTGGCTTTTGCTCAACCTAACGTCAACTACAAATCGTCCTCATCTTCACGAAAGTCCACTTTTCTACTGCTGGCGTTCATTGAGACTGAATCAAATCCGTCCGTTATTATCCAAAATGACCAATCGCTCTGCGATGATAAATTTCAATCACCCGCAACTTTACGCTTTCTTATAAATCGAAAGCATGTCGTTATCATCGTCGTCGTCGCCACCGCCATTGGAAACCATCGCCACAGTTGACAGGCTTCAAAATACCTCCTAGTAGGTGAACTCGGTGAACGAGCGGATTGAAAGCGAAGTGATACAAGTTTTGTTATGAAGAATGGGGCATGAAAACCGACTTCAATACTGATCTACAACTGAACGATGAACATGGCATATGACTGCTGACTGACCGAGTAAATCTTCTAAATGCGTCCAGAAATGTCTATAGTTAAAGTGATATTGGCGTATTTTCCACGTAGAACATGAAAATGGACACTGAAGGTAGGTTTTTTTAGAGCAGCTGAACAACTGCGATAACTTTTTCTGGATGACGTCCATAGGCGCATTGGCGCAATAAAGTATTCAAAGTTATCAGCTATACAAACAAAAGGACAAACAAACAAAATTTTGAAGAAGAACGGTGATCTCATCTATTGCGTTGAGTAACAGTTATTGTTAATTATCTATCTGTATTTGGTTGTGCTTTTCGTCCCATGGTGACTATTGAGGCACAAAGGGCAGGAAATGTGAAAACCTTCAGTGTTCCTCAATCTCTTAGCGATATGCTATGCAATCGACTGCATTCGTAATATAGTAAAAGTGACTTAAAAGCTAAATGCATGTTTCGCCTATAAAATTAATTTCTGAGACCCATCGATGAATCAAATCAGTGCTTATTCTCCAAAACAAATATAGTGTCAATTTCCCGACTTAGGAAGCACTGAACATTTGGTTTTCTTAAGAAGTGGGGTCGACCTTAAAACCGTATATATATATTGTAGGGCATTTCTAACCACTAGGCTGCACTCGCAAGAATATATTCCACTGTTAGAAAATAAGTAGTTGCGTTTGGCTATAAAGGAGACGAAAAGAAGCGTTAGGCATCGACATCAAAAGTTCTAGTGTGCCGAATTATCAGCTACATCCAGCAATGAAAGAAATCCACTAAAGTTCCACGTTTATGTAATTTTTAGCCGACGACGTTCCATTGTGCGGCACGGGAATTTTCGAGCTTCTCGACACTTCGACAGGATTCCCCACGTTACCGCAAAAACGAGACCATGTGGTTGCACTCCCATACGAGAATATTCACATCAACATTACTATCTTCGAAAATGATACCGGTACGTTTGCCGAGCTGTAATGAAATCAAAACAGAGCTCGTAGTCCAGTGTGCGTACAGAATATCCCTATCGATTAGTTGTGATGTAATCGGCGCTCATAGTTCAAATTAGGAAGAGCTACAAAGTGTCTTTTGCCTAACGATGTCCTCATGGTATCTAATGCTATTTTTGGAAAACAAAATCACTTTGGATAAATATTTAAAAGGAGTTCGTCTACAACAGTTGTGTACTTACTTGATACTTGAACGGCCCGTCCTCACTGATTATGCGGGCCTCACCATAACCACCATTTTTTGGAGAATTGCTGGTTAAGCCACTGTGGTTTTCTGGAGTTCCGGGGTCGGCCTAGCCAAAGTCTGCCCCAGGTCTTCACCACCACAGGCAGTTGCAGCCCATGTGGATTAGAGGAAGATTTACCACTATGTGACCTCAATACCAGGACGGTAGTGAATCCTGGTATTGGTTTACTCTTAGCTAAGCTTCCTGATGGAAACTACGGACTCCTTCTCAGCTTGGGAGACCCTGCCGGGGTGAAATGCTCTGGATGAGTCCGACCTCAGCCAGGATGAGGCGGTAAACCGTTGACAGGAAACAGTTGTGTACTAGAAATATAACTGCAATAATGCTGAGAGACACCCCAGTTGAGCTTCTAGCCAGCGATTACCATTTCTGGGGCTCACGTATTATCCACTGCATCAACAAGGCCCTTAATTTACCTTTCTCTCAACCAGTTTTTCACTCTAGCTTTGCTATCAGCAATCATCCATTAATGGGAATGATATGAGGGGCACAAATAGGCATGGAACCCATTTAGGCTAAAGCTACAGTCAAAATCACAATATTTAACGTTTTATTTACTACTTAACATTTTCTCGATTTCGAAAATAAAGAAAAGGTCTCGATGGTGCAATGGATAACACGAGACCCCTGGAAAGCGTAATTGCGAGTTCGAAGATCACCTGGGATCCTAGTTCTACTCATATCTCATATCTCAGCATTATTATGGTTGTTTCACACAATAGCATCTCATGAAAAAAATAATAGGGAATTATCACAAAGTGGAATATCGTGATTTTTCATGAAAGAGTTAAATATGACAATATGTTTATAAGTGTTGCATTCTTAAAGATAAAATGTCCACAAAATTACTTGTTTGTTTTTATTGAAGAATATTTGCAGTGCTAACACAAGGTGTTATTTTACTCTTTGTTCCTATGAAGTTGATGATTCGACGGTTTTGCATTTCTCAGAACCTGGAAAGGTCAAGGTGCCGCAATCTGCCCAGCCGAACACCTCCATAACCAAACAGAGAAAATTCTAAAAAAAAAAAAAGAAAGAAAATGTTAGCAGTTTCTCTGTTTGGTTATGAAGGTCTTTGGTTGAGTGGATTGCAGTCAGCTTGACCTTTCTAGGCTCCGAGGAAGGCGAAATACGCCGAAACGTCACCCTCATAGTAATAAAGGATAAAAAAGGATAAAGCTCTCGGCGTTGATCAATCCTTGAGGGATGCGCCATGCATTCGGCTTCATTAAGTATTGTTGGAGGTGATTGAATGCATATCTGGCCTTTACAATGACTCGCGGTGGCATGCCGATGTATCGAGCCAGTGCTACTATACACCCAGACAAGTCTGATTCCAATTTGCCGACCCCGGAGGGATGGAAGGCATGGTGGGCCATGGGCGCATTTTACGTGCCACTGCGCCACACGCGCCCTTTTTTTATTCAACAAGAATATGAAGAACTATCTGATCAATCCCGAGGTTAACAGAAAGTCGTTCGTGAGATTTGCAGTGCGTGTTAAACAAACAAAAAAGAACTTTTGAATAAAAACACTCATCCTGATCAATGTTTGATTAAACATTTAGAAAAAGGAAATATGTCGATTAATACAGATCATTAGGCAGCTACTGATCAAAACTCATTTCGGAAAGTTTCCAGATTCGAAGCATAACGTGTGCCTTACATCTGTTATTCCAAAACCGGTAGACGATTTCGAATTCGTATGTTCGCGATTCGAAAATATCACCCAGATGTTTCTTCTTCTTCATTCAGCTCTCCTGCCTCCTGTTCGATGTTCATTGCGAATTGAGACATGTCCAAACTGTTTCCTGAACATCAAACATCGACCGCCTTCGGATTTTTTCGGCATCCGTGAAGCTGGAGTGGTAATTTTTCATCACATAAGATATTATAGTCCACAAAACATCAGTCTCATAGAAGAGTAGAGTTAAAGAAAATAAGGAGTAAAATGCTCGTCGTTAATCATCAGGAGTATCCATCAGGAGTACACAATGCATTCAATTCCATATGTACAATTGTAGAAGTCGTTGAGTGGGTAGTGGGGCCATAAAACTATTCGCGGCGACTTATCGATTGATCAAGTCAGTGGTCATACGCTCTCACGTAAGTCCTACCAATCCATCGACCCGTCAATAGCGGAAGGGTTGGTTTACACGAAACATGGAATCGAACCAAACGGTGTGCGTGTACACCTAGTCACTTTTAACCACTGCGCTACGTGTGCTCCTGTAGAGTTAGTAATACAGTTATTACTGCGCTACTTTAATTTTATATTGTACTCGTCATTGTTATTGTTATATTTTGCTTTCTTTACTATTTTTGCCTACCGTATACACACACACATTTAAGTGCTTCTTTCCTACTTATATTATACAAGCTGTCAGTTACTATACGCTACAGCATCGCACTTTTCACGTTTTTAAACGAACCTTAGTATAGTGGTTGAAACTCGCGTTACTTTTATATGAAGACTCGGAACGATCTCAAATTTATGTAGTCCGTCTTAATGCGCGCTTTATCGGGTTTAGTACCATAGCAGTAAACTAGTGAAATTTGTGTTATTCAGTGGGTTAAAGATCGTGGCAATTGGTGAATTTACGGTGATGACACCATCTTGACTCGGCGTAGTCACGCTAACTAACGCCCTGAAGGCCGTCGTGCACAGTTCAATTGTGTGACGGCCGACAATTACTGTTGGTAGTGAGCTGCAATAGCGAGTGGTAGTTGTATGACGGTATAGGGGAAGAAAAGAAATGTTGTTCCATGTGCAGACTTCTTAGGAACGTTACTGGTAATATAGTGAAATGAAAACCCCTCATTCTTTTTATTCATAACGTTTTTCAGCTTCCGACTTGCTACGAATCACTTGTCGATCCGTGCTTCGATTTGCAATTTGTTGAGGATAAGGCAGATGCGACACTGGAATTGATCTATAGGAAATTCTCGATTTGGGAATTTCCACAAAGGTTCATCGGTTTTACTTTAATTACGATCAGCAATGAAGTGCACAGCTTACATTATTTTAACTTTTATTTACTGTCCGTTCTGGAAATTGCCGGTTCGACGCTCAACTGAGAATGCGAGTTTCGCTCATAGCGCAGTACCCCTGTGGCTACACAGCTCATAGTTTTATCAATTCTGCAGAGTTAAGACATAAATTATAAAGCGGTTAACGGTGCTCAGTCCCTTAGAGATACGCCACGCATTCTCTACCGTTAAGCATCGCAGAGGTGATTGATTGCATAAGCAGCCTATGCAGTAACTTGTAGGAGGTTGTTGATAGGTCAGCTCAAGTCTGTAACCCAGTAATTTATTATTTTTTTAATCCTATTCTTTTCTCATGGTAAGCTGTGGTGTAAAGTATGACTACAATGATGCCGAGTTATTACAAAATTCCGGAC
This sequence comes from Angiostrongylus cantonensis, assembly GCA_009735665.1. Lineage (NCBI taxonomy): Eukaryota > Metazoa > Nematoda > Chromadorea > Rhabditida > Metastrongylidae > Angiostrongylus > Angiostrongylus cantonensis. The sequence goes on from MQTX01000069.1 coordinate 836,742, forward strand.
CGCGGGTGTCTGCTCTGAGACTGAACTCGCTGTTACCCTTTCCGGAGGCTAGCGTGTTCACCATGGAGGTTCTTTGTTTTCATGTCACACGTTAGCGCCTGGAAAGGGTAATAGCGTGTTCGATCCCCATCTCGGACATCTGATATCCGGAGTTCTGCAAATATCTCAGCATCATTGTGATTATATTTTACATCATACCCTATGAGAAATGAACAGACAGTAAATAAGAATTGACTTCATTGTGATTTGTACTATAACCCCAGCTTGACTGCATTCAACGCCAATCTGTGCTGCCCAGATCAATCTCGTTGGCGAGTGATTGCTGATTGCACTCACAGGTTAAAAATACGGCTAAGAGAAAAGGGAAACGAAGGACCTATATAATGTGGTGGCGAACGCGTTAGTCTGCGGACAGTGTAGTTAGTAAGGGAGAGTTCGATCCCACCGGAAACACCTGCGATGCTGAGTTTTGCAAGTATCTCAGCATCATTGTGGTCAATTTCATGTTTTTGTCTTCTTAGACAAGTCTGTAACCCATTTCTGCCTTCGGTGAAGTGGTTGCTAGAGCAGAATCAAATCAAATCAACAACTAAATATCTTTTTTAGGGCAGCTTCAACCACCACGCTCCCTTTTCGTAGGTTCATTAAGAAAGGTGTTGAGTCAGTGAATGTGAATTTGGAATGCTCTTTTACTAGAACACTCGATTTTGCAAAACAATAAGTGTGACATTTTCTGGAAACGACTACCGTACCAATCTAGTAGTTGACGCTAATTAAACAAAGTGCTTGGTTTTATTGAAGGTTATTTCAACCGCTATCTAGTCGTGCATTGCGCTACAATAACTTCTGTTATAACAGCTCCATTTATCGTCAATTCTTTGAGTTTCGTTCACTAAAAGGTGGATAAATTGGCACTACACTTGCCTGGGAAGATAAAAGATTCACTTAATACACCACAAGGCACTTGCAGATCATTGACTAGGTGAAATATGCATTCAGTCACCTCTAGGATGCTATGTAGTGTTGGGTCAAATCCTTTGTGAATCGCCTTGCGATTGAGCAACGCCGGACGCTTTCAAAGCTTCATTGAAGGCTTTGCGTGCAACAGGTTAGAGCTCGTGGTCTAAACGTTTTAAATTTGTCAGCGCACAACTTTTTGCTTCACGAATAATTTTAGGGAGAGATCACAGATGTTAAGGAATTAAAAATTAAGAAAAGTGCTTTGATATTTTTATTAAAGCCTTTGAAAGTCCTTTTCTTATGTTATTATACTTCAACACAATCTCTTCAATCATTTCTAGTCCTGTTATTCATCGAGTAATTTCAAACAGTGAAGTCTCCATCCATCCCTTTCGCCCGTTAACACTGCCCAGTGGTTTAAGCTCGAGCTCAAAAAGCCGTGGAAAACATCGAGTGACCTACTATTTTTTCGAGCATTAGCTTGAAGGGCTTTCCTATCTGGTCTATGTATAGCTACAAGTCGCGCTCTACCCTACTAAACATACGACTTATTTGTTTACGATGACTGCGAACCACTTCTTATGCATTGTTGCCCAGTCAATTGATTACAGGGTCCAGCCGATTCGATGAGTCGGGCAGAATTTGTATATACACAAACGTATTCATTCATGCTTGTGAAAACGATTATATGCATAAGTCACTCAGAAGTAAAGGAGACCTTCACTACTTGAATTGAATCTATCTCACTCGCAGTCGAAGTAAATAGTCAATTCGGTTCTTGAGTAAATCTTCAATCAGCAATTAGGGATCACTCCAGTTGCTTTTAGCACTAACTCGCGCAGGATCTCACACATGGAGAAAATAAATGGACATAACTTTGATATCAGTTTTCAATCTGTATGACCGAACTTCACATGTTCTGCAGACTCAAACACTTTCCTTCTATTCATCGTCTTGCATCTGTCAACCACGGTGTTCAGATTTACGTATAGGACCGGCGGCGACTTGAGAATTTTGTATTCTTGGCGAACGTCATTGAATACTGTTCGAATTGATTCATCCTAGAACTCTGGAATAGCCTAGTTACAGCTTTCCTGGGTCCTTAACAAACGCAGTCGTCGAACATTGTAAATTAAAGGGAGCTTCTTCTATATAAGTCTAGTGGCAATTTGCTAACCCCGTCAAGAGCAATGATTGGTCCTCTCACGAGTTTAACCAGCGATCATACGTATATTACATGGCTTCCCTAACGACTGAGCTTTTGCTGCCCTACTACAATGTACATCAAATATCACCTGCATCAACAATCGTGATTGTTAATAAAAATCGACAAATACAACTACATTCAAGTGAGTGAATAAATTATTGGTCTACCACTGAAAACGTGGTTTCAGGTCCGAAGTGAATAGTACAAGTGATTCTATGGTTCTCATGCTCACAATGTGGAATATAGACGAGAATTCTACACTGAAACATTTTCTTGACGTGAGTTACGGTAAAATTCAAGGTCAAAGTTCTAGTTCAGAAAGAGGATCTATTCATAAGATGCTTGGAAACCGTCCCCTTAACATGTGTTTAAGTTGCTAAGCTTACGCGAGGTTGACAAATAAATTTTATATGTATTCTTTCTTTGATGAGCTTACACGAGGTTGATAATAATATTTAAAAAAATAAATAAA
>MQTX01000069.1:839390-886795 GCA_009735665.1 Angiostrongylus cantonensis
ATCCCATCCCATCGGCAAATTTGTAGAAGATGTGTCTGGGAGGATCCCAGCCCTGCCTCGATACATCCGTTGGCCAACGCGAGTCATTGTAAAGGCCTGATAAACATTCAATCATCTCCATCGATTCTTGGATAAATTCGAATGCGTGGCGCATCCTTCAGGGATTGATTAACACCGACAGTTTATCCTTTATCTGTGCCAGCTGTCTCCTTTTTTTCCATTTTTTTCCTCTTTGTCCGACATGACGATAGTCAACGAGGGTTGAAAGAATTTCAACATTTCCGCATCATTCTACTTTTGCATGACTTTAAATATAAATTAGAGAGAATTCGGAAAGAAAAAACAGAATTGACTACTGCAGCTAAACAGGATTTATATGTAGTGATCAATTGTTCCATTCAGAGTCTGTTTCCGTTTATGGTGGTGAGTCTGTCAAACGATGTGCTCGTCGTCGGTTCGCCGTCGGAGAACATTTTGTCACCGAATCAGTCGTCGATCGGGTTTATCGAATCACCCAGGTCATTACTTTTTTCTGACAACAACAAAAAGAAAAACAACTCTAGCATAAGGAAGGAAGAGAAATGAACAAAATGAAGAATAATTTTGGAGAAGGTCCCCGTAGGAATCGCCCACCTTCATCCAGATGTCATCTACGTGAGCGAACAACATCGATCCCTCATTCATCTCTATCTCATCCCTAGGTTGCAGTATTTTTTCCAAATTTCAGTATTTGTTCGATTGTATAGTGTCAGTTCTCCGGACCGAGTTTCTACTAGTGCCTGCATTGTTCAACAAATCAGTGTTTTATTTCAATTCGTACAGTTTCAGTTTTCTAACTAGTATACTAACTTAGCAGGTCGTTAAATTAATATAATGTTTAAAAGTTGAAAGTCTCTTTTCCGAGTTTTCTGTGTATTTTCACGAGTTTGCTTCACCGCGTTTTTTTTTACATATCTCAACATAGCATACTGTACGGATCCTGGCATCCCGTCATCCGTTTCATTTCCTCCCATCCATTATTCTCAGTGATCTTTGGGCTTTGTGTAAGAGTTCGACTGCCAGCTCAGCATTTTCGGTCTTCTTTATGAATGTCGTTAAGTAGTCGTCAACCTGATTCTTCCTTACACCATGGGGTGAGCGTTCTAATGCGTCCCCCAGGTCTCCAGTTCCCATGCATCCCACATGCCAACGAATTTTTTCCCCGATCGTCTTGACCTACCCAGACAGATCTGACAGTATCATTGCGAGGCTTCGAGGCACCATTGGCCTGAAACTTTTTGAAACAATGTCCTTTGTGTGCTATCGAAGAGTTTCTCTATATCTAACTACGTTACCTGATCCCGGCTTCACCTGTTTTTTCTCATTACACAAACCATATTTCACCTCTACTGTGTGGACCCCAGCACTTCTTTCGTCCATTGAAATCGTTTCCTTGCATGCGGCAACGACGAACATCTACCACCTTTTTTACATGTTGCTTCGTCACTGACTTGCAATTTCTTCGTTTTCGTAACCGTGCTAAGACGTTCTCCTAGGATTAGAGTGAATAAGCTTGACCTAGGGAAGCGTGACACCAATTTCCCGAACCCAGTGGGCTCAAAATTTTGGCGGTTTCGGTCGCATTAGCTTTACCTGTTATTTTATTAAAATCTCAAGTTGTCATCGATCGGAAAGTGAATTAATGTCTCATTAAACCGCTTTTTTGAAAGTTGCGTCCCATTGTTTCAACATTACAAACTGTATTCATTGATTCACTATGTAGTTCTCAGAAAAGTTGATTTACTACGGGCTTTTCTTTGAATTTTGTAACAGCACTCAGAGAAAAAACCCAAGGAAGCAGTGAATTATTTTCCGCCCGTCTTTTGTAGATATCCTGATGCTTATCCACGCTCGTTGGTGAAACGCTACATGTTAGTGAACTCTAAGCCGAACGGCTACGTCCGACTTCTGTTCGATGATTTTCATGTACACTTTCAAAGTGAAATGCAGGTATGGTAATATGTTTGTGTCGGTGCAAGCAATTTGTATCATTTTCTGCATTTTTTTTTTACTATATGCACCAATGTGGACAGAGGAATGGAAAACAATTATATCCACTCTAAATAAGTTTTCTTATTTACTTTACAATAATGCCGTCATTCATCCAAGCTGAAAATGATTCGCTAAGCTTTTCTCTTTAAAAAGAAAAAACAATTTACAATTTTTGTTCTCAATGTCTCCATTCTTCCAACGGTTTACCGCCTAATCGTGGCTGGGAAGTGTTCCTGGGTGTCGGACTGCGATGTGCACTGGAGGATCCATCCCCTGGCAGGGTCTCCCAAGCTGAGAACGAATCCGGCGTTTCCAGCAGGAAGCCTAGCTAAGAGTAAACCAATACCAGGATCCATTACCGTCCTGGTATCAAAGTCGCATGGTGGTAAATCTCTCTCTGATCCACAAGGGCCGCGACTGCTTGTGGTGTTGAAGACCTGGGGCAGATTTTGGCCAGGCTGACCTTGGGACTACAGGTAATCATAATAGCTTAACCAGCAAATTTCCGAAAAATGGTGGGTATGGTGAGGCCTGCACAATCAGTGAGGACGGGCCGTTCAAGTATCAAGTATCAAGTAATGTCCTCATCTCCATTTCCAGTCTGTAAGGCTTTTGTGTGAAAAAGTTCAGTCCAAGAAAGCAGTCAGCCAGATGTTCTTGTGAATTATTCTTGATAAGCTCACATGACGCAACATTCTATCTGAACTCTATTGAGGGCATTTTCACTCCCTAAATACTGCACGCTATAAAAATTGAGTTTTTGCGGAGCTATTCGCGAGGACTGGAATGTTAATTGATCAGCTGAAACGGGTTTGATTAAGAAAAACTTTACTTAATTAATATATCGGTGCCTTCGATTTCTTCAGAGCCCGGTTGATAAGAGTCAGTTGTACACAGTTGTTCCTTCTTCCGATATGGGTCTTCGTGACCATATCAATTTCAATTCAGCGGAACACCGCTCCAATGAAGTAACCTCGCTCGGCAGTGCTCTTTTGTATAGGACGGTTGCTGTTGGTAATGGTCGTCTACTGATAATTGTTTGTTTTCTCTCCGACAGTCCATCCTGCAGCAGTTAGTATCACTAAGAGGTAGCCCAGAGTGTAACAGTATTCGAAAAACAGAGACAATCTACATAACTAATGAACATGTACTTTTTACCGTTGTTAAGCTAATGCGAGCTTGATAAAAACTTAAACGGTTGGATTGACCGGAGAAGAACGAAAGAGTGTCGACGGACAATCATTATCAACGCCGTGTTGTGGAAAGGAGCAGTGCCAAGTGAGGCTACTTCATTCGGGAAGTATTCTGCTGAAGTGAGCTCGATACGGTCGCGAAGACCAGAATAGGAAGAAAGGACACATAAGGACAATCGTTTCAGATCATTCCAGCTCTGAAGAAGACGAAGGCGTTGACACGTTAGCTGATTTTAGCTGTTAGCTGATAAATTTTTTTTTATTGAATCCATGTTAGCTTCTCAATGAAAGAATGTATGCTGAATAGTCATGCTTAAGTTGAAACAAAGCCGGCTTTTAAAATATTTAGTCTTGAGCTTTCCCTTCTCGTTTCACCTAATAGACTAAATATTAATATGTTCTCCAGAAGACTCCGAGGGCGACGATGCTCTCCGAAACGTCAGATATTGTTAAGTAAAAGTTTTGTTAACAATGTTTTCGAGCTCACAGAAAGGCGCCGTAAGGATACAACTTCTGGCCGGTGCCATGGTCTTTTGAATGCCTGACTTGGGATTACTGCGCTAGAATGGTTATTGTGTTTGATGATGTTGTGTTGCTGGATGTTGTGATGTTGAATGATGCTTCTGCCATGGGCAGCGATTTATGAACAACAATAATTTAATTAAGTACAGTTCAAAGCTTTTTGAAGGGCGCGTGTGGCCTAGTGGTTAGAAGCGCCACTGCGACACACACGTGGAATCGATCCATGCGCCCATGGCCCACCAAGCCTTCCATCCCTCTGGAGTCCGCAAATTGGTACCAGACTTGTCTGGGAAGATAGCAGCACTGGCTCGATACATCGGCAGGCCACCGCGAGTCATTGTAAAGGCCAGATATGCATTCAATCATTTCCAACGATACTTAATGAAGTCGAATGCATGGCGCATCCATCAGGGATTGATCAACGCCGAGAGCTTTATCCTTTATCTTTTATACAAAGCTTTTTGTGTCCGAAGTCAAAAGGAGGTTAATCAACCACATTTCTCCGTTTCTCGAGCGCTAAACGCGGCGATTTTACACCGTGCGAGGGTGATGCAATTTTTTATGAGACGAGCACTCAATATGCACTGTTCAGGAATAAATTTATAAAAAATATGGGACGCTTCTTGTCCGTGTGAATTTTTCACTGTGCTTTTACTAAATTGCGTCTGGGTCTATCAAAGCAAAGTCCAAATAGTGAAATTTTCAGTAGGTACCTTTGATTCCCATTTGTTTTAAAACGTTTTTATGAACATCCTATGTGGGTATCCCTTCTTTTATAAGCTCACACCTGTCACCTGTATCACCTGTAGTCCCGTTGATCGTCGAGTGACACGAGCGGGCGCCAGTAAATCCTCCATTTTTCCCTGTCGCGTGCAAGAGTAGCCCAGTGGGTTCTGCTCGCTTTAGGGACTCATGAAGCATCATATCTTTCTTCCAGGCTTTTCGTGAAGAACTCTGACCATTGGGTCGGTGGTCTTCCTGCAGTACGTTTGACATCCCGAGAAATCCAGTCACTAACGGCTCTTGTCCATCGGTTACCATTTGTACGCATTACGTGTCCGGCCCACCTTATTTTCGACTGTTTGCCGTATAGAACGACATCTTCGATTTTCGATCGTTGACGTAGGTCGGAGCTTCGGATCCCATCCCTTACTTGTGTGAAACGGCATACTTCTAGCATCGTCCTTTCAACTGCGCGTTCGATAACGCTGAGTGATCTTTCATCTTGCTTGCGTAGCGACCAGGTTTCTGACGCATACGTGAGGGCAGGAAGAATCGTTGAGTCGAAAAGGTGGGCACGGAGTCGGGTGTTCTTTGTTCTCTTCACTACATCCTCGATGCTCTTGAAAGCTCCCCAAGCTGCTGGTTTCCTTCTGCTCAGCTCTGGAGCTAAGTCGTACGTCATATTGATTTTCCGACCTAGGTAGACAAAACTGGAGCATTCGGAGATATTCGTTCCGTTGAGCGTGAATGGGGCATACGTAACCAATCCGTTCCTCATGAAAACCGTTTCTATGAGATTTAGTCGAAGACCAATCTCTCTAACGCTTTATCAAAGTCCGCAAGCATACGTTCAGCTTGGCTAATGTCTGGTGTTATAAGAACGATATCAATGTGGTCAATCGTACTAAATCCTTTTCGAAACCCTGCTTTCTCTCATGGCTGTCCTTCGTCCAGTGTTCTGTCAATCCTGTTTAGGATAACCCGAGTGAAAAGTTGGTAGACGACGGACAGCAAGCAGATTGGGCGATAGTTGCCTATATCGTGTAGGTCGGCCTTCTTGAACAACAACACGGTCTTACTGGTCTTCCACTAAGTAGGGACCTTGCATTCAAACAGGTAACGCGTAAAGAGCCGAGCCAGTGTGCTTACGAGGACTGGCGGGAGGTTCTTCAGATGTTCTGATCTTATCCTCTCCGGACCTGGTGCTGTTCGATTCTTCACCGACGAAATGGCATGTCGGATTTCGGAAGGGAGAACCGGTGGAACAGCATATCCATCCTCTTTTATTTCATAAGACGAGAGATGGACGTGGCTATCGAAGAGATCTGAGTAGTAATCGTGGATGATTTTCTCCATTGCCTTTCTGGACGCTGTTATTGTTCCGTCTGGGCGTCGGAGTGCAATCATCTTGGTCTTGCAATTGGCGAAGCTTCGGCGGGCTTTGCGAATGCTTTTCCCAGCCTGTGCAACTTCGACCAATACTGCTGCTCTTCTCTCTTTAAGATCTTCTTTTATCACCTCTCTGCATTGTTTCGCAAGTTCGGACGTTAGTTTGCGGTTGCCTGCAGCTCGTGCCATTCCACGCTGGCGTATTAGCTCGAGAGTTTCTGCAGACAGACGTCTCTTGGTGACTTTCGAACTCTCAGCTTTCATAGCGCTAACGTGAAGATGTCGAATGAGCCGATCGTATTCCTCGTCGATGTTGTCAACAACGGTATCTTCCTAGCAGCCGACTAATGAGTTCAATAAGTCTCAGTTTGTGGTGGTTGTGGGACTTCGGTTTTTGAATTTATCGGCTTTTTCTCCTTTCCGCGAGAAATAGAATTTCGTACGATGGAGACGGTGGCCTGATCCCGTGTAGATTTTTGGGACAACAGTGACATCGGTTAGGCAAAACTTTCTATTTACTATGATGTAGTCTATTTCGTTATAGTACTCTCCATTAAGAGATTCTTACGGCCAGCGATGAGGGTGAGGCTTCTGGAATTGCGAGTTACTATGGATGGTCTTGGTCTCCATGATGAACTCAGAGAGCCGCTCACCCTGATCGTTCCATTCCAATCCGTGGGTCCCAATGTGACGTTCTTCAGACGTTCTTCTTGATCCAATCTGAAATCTCCAATGATGACCTTGAAAAATGTATGGTCTTTTCTGTAGAACTTTCCCGAGCCCACATAGAACGCTTCGACTTCTTCTTCGTCATAGTTTGATATTGGCGCGTAGACGACGAAGATTTTCAAAGCGGGTATTGCTTACACAGGTTGGTAAATAATGTTTACTTTTGGCCAACGTTTCGACAGTTTCGTCTTCATCAAAGCGATGATCCGAGTCGATGGTCCACAGTTGTTCGTGTTCTCGAGGTGGCCTCGGGTCGTGTATTGCTCAACGGAGCATCCCTCGAATGAGGCATATCCATTCGGCGATGCACCACAATGTTTTGCCGCGCTATCATGATTGCGCAATGTTCCCGGGTGTCGAGCTACGATGTGTAGCAAAAGATTATCGTTGAACAGGCCAACTGATGTTGAGAAGAGGACCGACATGGCGTGGTTTTTACAATAATGACCGCAAACAAGTATTTGTGTTCGATAAGAACATTTTTGACGGAATCTTCTAATTCTCGGTAGCCAGCTGGTGATTCCGAAAAGTTGTATTTCATGACAGTGATCGTTCTATTGTTAGCTATTCCAATAAGGAGCACAGCTAAAAGTAACTTGTCAGGAATTAACATTGTAAATGATAAAAAGTAGCAATCCGCCGAAAATCTGTATCGCAATCTGGCGTCGAAGTCCGACAGCGATTCCTTTGATCGTTTCGTGCTGTTGTTGCTGCTGACGTTCTACTTGGAACCAAACCCAATGTCGTTTGGAAATAATTTCTTTCCCCATTTGCGAAGTAATAGGCATACTGTATGCTTCGTTGTAGATTCTTTGCTTTTCTTGTAAAAAAAAAAAAAGCAAGGAGTCCGGCTGATCATTTATTAAGCGTTGATAGGACTTTTTTCCTAACCATCATCAATCACCACTAGTCCGCTACCAGTATTTTGTGACGCAATGGATCTTGTTTATAGACGATAAAGTGATTTCTTTAGTTAGAATTCGGTTTTTCAGATTTTCGACAGTGATGGCCACCAATTAATCAATACCAAGGCTGAGAACCGTCGACCATCTGCTATTTTATCAACTGGAAATCGATTGACGATTCAATTCAAAGCTCACGATTTCACGCAAACGGTTCACTACGCTTCTCTTTGGTTCAAATCCAACCGGTTATTTGCTCTGTGAAAGAGATTTTTTGAAGTAGTTGATCTAAAAGAAGTAAAATTCTAATGGCTTTGAATAGGAAGCACCTCGAAGAAGAAATCGGTTTGGGATTTCGCGATTTTCAACCACCGAGTTTCATTTTTTCCATTTTTTTTCTCCAAAAGAAAAAGAATGGACATCAACAAAACTGAAGAAATTTCCTCCTCGTATTATCAGTTCACCACCGTTTATTTTACGGTGTGATAGTTGATGTTGTTTTTGCTAGGTTGGTTTTCGAGCCCGATATGAATTCGTCGACGATCGACAATGGTCCGACAAACCAAATTCACGGGGTGCGTTCGTTTATTGATCGGTACAAGATTTATGAGACAAGACATTTGGAGTAATGATTAGGATGCGACGAAACTCTCGAGGCATACGGTGGAGAGATCAAGCTGGATGGTAGTCATCATTTGATCAATACCTTCGTGGACTGTATATGGATCGTCGGACGAGTTCCGCACGTGACACGGACGTTCGATAGGATATATTTGAAGGTCGGGTTATTTCATCTAGGAATACATTATTTCTAGAACAAGGTGCTGGCCCTGAAGAAGACCACATTGGAATGCGGAGAAAATGGCTCAGATATAACATGGGATGAATTACACATGTGAGCTTGACATTTGGATTAGAACAGAAGTGGTCGTTCTACTCAACTGTAATCCTCGGGGTTAACCCAGTCATGCGACCTCATTCAACAATTTGTGAGCTATCCATTCCTAAAGTATCTGGTGCTCCTACTTCTTTTCCTTATATTTCACTTTTTTCGAAGTCTTCTAGCTGTTATCCAATTAGTACCTCTAGCTATTGTGTTTGAAGGCAACCAATCTTTGTAGGTGGAAGAATTTCATATGAAAGGAGTCGGATTGCGTTTAGAAATCAGAGAAGGGGCCTCTTCGACGTCGGATCGGTTACTGTTGCTATTCGATTCACATTCTCGAGATCAATTAGAGCATAAGCAACCGAGGTGACCACCACGACATAAAAAATAAAATAACTCGAATTAATTTTTAAATTACCGACCATGGTGCATTCAGACATGGCTTCACAACCTCCTCCAGTTCTCCAGTGTTCTATGTTCGACTTCGCGGGTATCTCATGGGAACGTAAGTGGTACTACTTTCGTGGTTCATATAAGATTAGCATTCGGGATCGATCGATCGTTTAAGGATGTGCCATCCATTTGGACCCCGTAGTGTAGTATAAGTAAATGAATGTTGATCTGCCCTACACAGTGTCTTGCAGCTAGCTACCGATGTATCAAGTCAGTACTTTTCTCCTAGCGGCTAAGTGTGATACCAATTTTCCAAACCCAGGTGGGAGACTTATTTACCCTGAAGCACGGATTTGAACCACAGGTTTTTATATTTTTATCCTGAAAATATAAGAAGATAGACGTTTTCTGAGTCAGACGTTGAGCTTACAATGTTGGCCACTAGTAACTGTCTAAGAATCCATTTCCCAGCGCTAACAATAGTTTAGAGAATCATGTATGGAAAACCAGTTGATTTCTACCAAGTCTCTTCTTTCGGAACTGTTTCAATACTTTGATTAAGAAATCAAAGGTGCAACTAGGTTCCTTGTTAACAGAACAACTCTCATGTTTTTACTAACCCGTACTATCCAGAAAGCTGTGGCAGTGTTGGTGGATTTGAATTGCAATGTGTGTAACGCACTGGCTCGAGGTACCCAGCAACACACTGTGGGTTGGTTGCTGGTTCGATTTCGCAGTCGCTGCATCGCATAACTATCGTGCATCTGTTTTCCGCCTCGTATGAGGTCATGTATGCCTTCAGTCACTTCTACAATGCTTATTCAGCTCAAATGTATGACGAATCAGGAATTGATCAACGTTGAACTCTTCATTATTTGTTTATTCCAGTAGTGTCAAGTATTTTAGAAAAACTTTCAAAGCGTTTACTATTTCACTAATCACTGCACTTTTATAGTTATCAGAGTGATACGACCTATGCAAAACTCTGATTCGGACTACTTTACACTGTAATCAACCATTTACGCGGTTTTTCCCAAGCACAGAAAGCACCAAGTACTTTTCTGGATGAAATTCAATTCTCCTTGAAGGAGCGAGTGTGGTACACAGTGGTCGAAGGCGCCCTTCAATGCACACGGCGTCGGTCCCCCATCCTCCAGCCATGCTCACCAAGATCACAAGCCTTCTACTTCTCTAGGGTCTGCAAATTGGTGCCAGACTTGTCTGGGAGGATAGCAGTACTGAATCGAAACATCGCTGGGCCAACCCGACTCAAAGCATTGCGACTCTAAAGAGGACAGTGACACCAAGTCGTTAGTCGAAATAAAATATTTTTCATGGTAACCTCGAGTAAGCTTCTTAATAAAGCAATGGATCATTTATGCCAAGATTCGGTGAAGGTTGCCATTTGTACAAAAATAGCAAACTGAGAGTTTAGTGGCGGCTTGGAGATTGTCTATGCGCAATTCTATCGGTGGGCTACGGCACTTTGTCCAGGAGTTGGCGAATACCACTGCGATAACTCTCGTTGCATAAAGGTTCATCTTCTCAGTCACAACTGTTCAGTTTGATATTCCGTTTCTTTGCTTTAAATATGGGTTTTTTTCTTACTAAACCATTACGGGTTGGTGAGTTGAGTTTCGCCAATTTGGAGCAGTCTCTTTGTACTGACTACTAGCAAATTTCAAGCAATTTAATTGTACATTAGGAAGAACTTTCTTTATATTTCAGATTTAACCAACATAAAATTTTTTTATCATTCCATTAGAATTCAGGCCACACTACGATGCGACGGCATAGATCATTGTGGGGACGGCAGCGATGAACAATGTCAACGTCCAATTTTCGACTTCAAACAACCGTAAGCTTTGTGACAGTTGTCCTTTTCTGCTTTAAAATGTTGCATACTTTCTTTTCCAGGCTAATTCCCTTATGTGTTTCTCCATCACTAGTTTTTTCAAGCAAGAGTTAATCAAGATTTAATCGACGACGGTTTGAACCTAAGAAATCTTTTTTTGCTTCAATTAAAAGTTGCCTGTTCTGTGGAACAAATATGGTTAGAGCCATTATCGAGACTCTAAACTTACTCCACTAAATTCAAGTCACAGCGAGTTCTTGTTTTGAGATGTTCACCTTTAATAAAGCTTGTTTTTGAATGACAGTTTAGGACATGCCAGTGATATTCGTTGAACGACATGAATTTCTTTGGACGGGGCTTTCTGATTTTTCAGTGACACCGATATTTCCGGCTTAATCGCACTTGTTATCGGGGTGTGCGGCCTTGTTCTTGTGATTATATCAACAACGGCAGTACTGGGCCGATTTTATCGTCGTCGATTCGCTTCTCAAAATAATGGTACCACCATTTCTGGTCAGTTGAGAATTAGATTTGCTTGAATGCTTAAGAAGCAAGTCTCTTTATAAAGCAAAGATTTCGGATTGGTGCGCTTACCAAATCTTAATCTTTAGCAAGTTAATGAATAGTTTCGTTTTCGTGAAGAAACTAGAGAGCTGGTATGCATTTTCTAATTACCAGGTATGCTTGGTATGTTGTCGATTTCACTGAAGAATTTCTCTTCCTTGACTCCTGAGAAATACTTGCTAAGGCGCCACGTGATCATCATTACAGGCTGCCACAGGTCTCTATGAATGTGATAGAGGTTTACAGTCGATAAAGACGAGGAACTTGGATTATACATGTGTACGACTAATAATATACTGCGGAAAATGATTGAAATCTTATACTACCTCTGGTTATTTATCGCATATACAGAACAAGTCAAGTAGTTTTTTAGGAAACACAGCAGAAGGATATAAAATCACTGATCAAATAAAATTAAGTATTGCTTCGTTGGTCACTGTACAGTTTATAAAATATTTGTTGCCAATAATAATTTAATTTTCAGTGAATCCGTTTCACCCTCATTCAACAGCGGTGCCATCAATGCAGACAGTTGGTGAACGGCGTTTCTACGTTGTGCCAGAAAGTCAGATCTCTGTCATAGAAGCTCCGCCTTCCTACGATGATGCGTTGAAGCATCCGGCGGTCAGAATACAACATTCGTTTACAGTTTATGTGTGTCAGGTCATGTCGCAAAAGTTCACGTACTTCCAGGTACAATCTCTACGATCATCAGCATATCTAAATCAAGGCTATGTATCAAGTGCGTCGGAGGTAAATATACTAAGATCCGTTCGTCATTCCTTTAGACGATCGCTCCTTATCTCTTACACAATAAATTCAGCACTGCGCATTTCGTTCCATTTAACAAAACGCAGATGTACAGTGTGGCACAGTATAAAATCACAGTAGATGTAGCTAATAATATGAAAAAAGACCCAAAAGAAACAGAAAAACGTAGTTGCTACACTTATAGGGAAACGCTTTTGATTTGCTGCTTATAAATTTTTCTTGAAGCAGTAAAAATAAAGTTGTGGGTAATTATGAAATCACATGATATTGGATTAGGTTATAGCTGCTGGAGCCTCACACTTAGGTAACCAAACATTAGTGCATGTACAGATGGAGATAATTGTTTTCTATGACTTGATACCATATAATGAGACTCCTTCTTTTTTTCCCTTTCCTGCCATCTATTATCGATCGAGGGGCTCATGCGGCGCAGTGGTCGGAGGCGCCCTGCAAGGCGAACATGGAATCGATCCCCGCGCCCATTCCTCACCAAACTTTCCATCACTCCGATGTGGGCGAATTGGTACCAGGCTTGTCTGGGAGAATAGCAGCACTGGCTCGATACATCGGCAGGCCACCGCGAGTCATTGTAAAGGCCAGATATGCATTCAATCACTTCCAACGATACTTAATGAAGTCGAATACATGTTCCATCCCTCAGAGATTGATCAACGCGGAGAGCTTTATTCTTTTATCCTTTATGTCCCATCACATTAAAAGTTATGTTGAAAACAAACTTCTCATCATGGAGAACATGTATGGAATTTAAAAGTTTGCGACGTGATGCAGAAAGTAAAAGTAAGCGAAGGACAATTATAGCAGCTTTCGAAACAGCATAATTTGTTGCTTTTAAACGTTCCCAGTAAGAAATTTATTTCAGGAACAAATTGGAGAATCCTCCACTTCGGAACTACCGTCAATTCGTGATCTCGGTTTCGAAGAGACCGTGAACAACACTATGGCCCCAAACAATATTGGAAATGAGACGGCATCTGTAGAGGATACAACGTCACCTGTAGAAACGCAACAAACAGAAGAAAACACCTCTGGTGTTTCATCTAATACACGTCGACAAGATGACGAATCATGGGTTTAGTCACATGTCAGACGTCTGGACGGATGCAATGGATTCATCCGTTCGTCATATTTTGCCAACACTACTTTTCCAAGAGTTGGTATCGTTGTCACCGTCATGCAGTAGAATCTGTAGAATAGGTGAAGTCGAAAAGAAAAAAAAAAACAAACAGTAACATCACTATCCAGTTTTTGCCAAGATTCTAGGGTATTATCGTAATGTGTTCCACCTTTTCCTCTCTTTGTTTTGGTAAATTCCACATTCACCACATCCTCAATGGAGCCGTGAATTATACTTTATAAGTTCCGCATTACTCATTGATAGGGTGTTTTCGCGACACTCATTTGTTATTACGCTAGACAGATATGAGTCATGTTTAAATCATATAACTGAATATCACCTTCTTAATAGCTTTTTGAATGGTGTTCTCAGGGAAAATCCGCTGATCAAGCGACCGGTCCGTGCTCTGCTTAAAATCAATTGTATATCAGTTGCATATTTATATCGATCCACAATTTCTTGTTATCATTTCTGTTTTGTCACTTCCTTTTAATCAGATTTTCATAAAAATGTGATATTTTGCTGTGCTTTTGCGTTCACGGGTTTCTGATCTTTTCGTTCTTTTGTTGATTAAATAAAAGTGATCCGTTTCGTTGTAAATAGGAATAAACGATTTTGCTTTCCTTCGATTTGTTCGAGAAGATTACAAAAGTCAGTGAAACAATAGTAATTGATTCCGACAGCGATTAATAGATGAAATAATTCATATAGTTGATCGGAAGCTTCTTAGTGTTGATATTTCGGATGTAGGGACTTATCCGAAGAGATGGTGTATACGATCGCAGCAGGTCCACATCATCCTTAGTATTAACGGTTCATAAGAAAATTGAAGGAAATGGAGCGAAAATAAAGCGAAGTAAAAACGAATGCCGATGTTTTATCCACACCAGACACGCTAGATTACTCATGTATTTTGCTCGTTCTGGAGTCCGCAGTTGCCAGCAGATTTACTTGTCACAAAAAAAAAACATAACGTCTCTATAAGTGTGACTTCTGAAGGCCATCGTAGAAGCAAAATCGTTACTCCCACAGATTCAATTTGTCATGAATATTACATTATACTATATTATATTACACTGATAGATTTCAGTGTGAACAAAAAGTGAAAATTATCCATTAAAAAATTCACAGAAGAACCAAAATTTTTAGTGTAAACAAAATTCCGTCATGACTTATGAAGTAGGAAGAGCTATTTTGTAGTTTTTCTTCCTAAAATCGTGACCATATTGGCGTCTTCTACGTGACTTCTCGGCCATTTTGCATCGCATTGAGGTGATTTTAAACTGTCAAAGCACACAAAAGGTTCATTCAGCTCAGTTCTACGTTGCATGATAGTTGTCCTCCTCTGTTCGGCTTCCACCCCGATATATGTTATCTGTCCATAATAAACTTGTATCCATGAAACAATACAAATTTTGTACGCCGTAGAGATTACTATTTCTATAATAGAGCATCCGCAGATCTCCCTCATGTGAGGGATCCCGATAGCCGCTTAGTAGCGAGGCTACGCCGCACGTCCACAGGTGGCGGAGAGGAGGTTAATCGCGGACCAAAAGCGACCTTTGCTTACCTCAGACGCAGGTGTATCCGAGGGATGAACTCACTCTTTCTGCTGCGCCGATTTGGCACATACTTTCTACATTAACGAGGCTATTCATGCACGCGTGTGTGGGCATGTTCTAGTTTATACAGATTGTAATCTACGAGTCAATTCGGCCAAAAGCTTGCAATCAATTGCCGGGCAAGTATATGGGAGGCCGTTAGGAGTCGTCTCCAACAAATAGGCTCCACTCTGGGAGAGCCTGGCAAGCTACCTGTGAATATGCAGTCCCCATGTTTAGAGCCTAGCAAGCTCTACTTGGGTATCAAAATGCTAAACACAGTAAAAAAATGGCCTCAATTTCTCTGACCTCGAAAGAGCTCCCATTTTTGCAGCGTTGGATAGGACGACTACGGAGAGGCCGCCAAAATCTTAACGCCAATCGAAGCTGTCTGGCTGGCGAAGAACTAAGGTGACGATCTGTGCCTACAATGCACGTAACCTGCTCACTCAAGCAAGAAGGATATGGTACGACGTCATCGGCCTGGCCGAGACGAGACGACGCCACCCATTCAACGGCGTCTATGACACAGGAGAAGAACTGTTCCTCGGAACATGCGACAGTAGAAGACTAGGCGGCGTCGGCGTTCTCGCGAACACGAGTTTGTCTATGAACAATGATTCATCCGAACAACTAACAACCCGAATCGGACATTTACGATTAAAAAGATGTGGATCAATACCGGCTTTGACAATCTTCGCCGTTTACGTGCGGAAATCAAACTATGACGGAGAAAAAGTCGAAGCGTTCTATATGGACTCGGGGAAGTTCTGCAGAGAAGCCCACACATTCTTCAACGTCATCATTGGAGATTTCAACGCCAAGATTGCACCAACGTCTGAAGAACGTCACATTGGGACTCATGGATTAGAATGGAACGAACAGGATAAGCGACTTTCTGAGTTTATCATGACGACCGAGACCACGCATGGCAACTCGCAATTCCAAAAGCCCAACTTCAACGTTGGACGTGGGAGTCTCCCAATGGAGAATCTCTTGGTGACTTTATAACTCTCAGCTTCAGTACCGCTGAGGTAAAAATGTTGAATTAGTCAATCGTATTCTTTATCAACTTTTTTATCGTCGGTTTTATTAATAACGGCATTTTCCCAACAGCTAACTAATGAACTGAAGAAACCCCTGTTAATGGTTTTACGACAACGATTTTTGAAATGAACTGCTTTATTTCCCGAGAAATCATGAACGAAAGGGGCGATGGTCTGAACTCATTCATAATTTCAGAAAACAGCAACATAAAGATTTGGCAACAGATAGGCAAAATTACGCTATGGTACCCTTCATTACGGACTCCTATGTCTAGCGCTGGGAGCGTTGCTTCTGGAAAAGCGAATTACCATGAATAGTCCAAGCAGGAGGCATGATAAACTCAAACTGCCACTCACTCGGCCTAACCCTTGAGTCCCAATATAGCGTTCTTCGGACGTTCTTCTGAGCCAAATCTCAGCATTGAAACTTTCAATGATGACCTTAAAGAATGTATAATCTTCTATGTAAAATTCCTCGAAGTCCATATAGAACGCTTCCTCTTCGTCATAGCCTGACGATGGTGCGTAGACGTCGAAGATTCTCAAAACCGCTGTGTATCCAGACATCTTCAACCGTAAACGCTCGATTAGGGTTGGTAGTTATTTTAATGAATCCGTATCTATGGCCACGCCTGTATTGGACAAGAATGCTGACGTCGCCGACTCCTCTATTGTCGCTTTTTCCGAAAAACAGTTTTACTCCGGCGTCATAGACGTCGTGAATGGGTGGTGTCGTCTCGCCTCCGCCAGGAAAACATCGTACCTTATCCTTTTCACCTGTATGACGAACTCCTAGATGGAGGAGTCCGATGCAAATGAGCATGCATTTTAGGTACAGATCGTTGCCTTAGTTCTTCAAGATTAGGCAGCTTAGAGTGGCAATGAGATCTTAGGCATTGGACAGAACTATGCAGACATAGCCAAAACAACAATACTATACAAAACGGCTGTCGAAATCTATCAAAATCATATTGGCTGTGTTGTGACTTTAAAACAGAGGCGTTCGTTTCGATTAAGCTATAAGTCCGAATTGATTTACGTGAACTCTGCTCAATCCGTAAGCTTACTTCTTGTCAATCTGTTACGACCATCTGAATTTAAATAGATAATCTGGCTCGAAATACCACCATGGGGTAGTTATGAACAAGCAGTCGCACTTAGGTTCCACATATCACTAATTTTCTATAGTACGTATGAGTGAAGCACTACTTAAGGACCACAATCGGCTTCCTCTCCGGAACATAATCAAGCGACCACGTAAAACCTCAGTTATCTGCGGGTGTGATATTCTCGTGCTGTATAATAACGGGGAGTTTCGTTGCACGTTTCGTTCAATAGCTCGGTTTTTCTGCTATTGTGGCAGTAAACCCTGCATTTTTCGTATTATACGTGTACTTTATATACTGCATGGAGAGTTGGAGAAAAACTGGCATAACCCGCTAATGAATCAGATGAACCCCAATTTTACGTCGTCGTTGCTATTTCCTTTCCGAGAGCCACGATTTATCATTGCAATGGTATGAATGAGGTTACACCTTAAAAGATAATGCTTTCGGAGTTGATCAATCCCTATGGGATGAGCTATACATTCTAATTCATTCTTCTGTTCGTTGTGTTTCTACATATGACGTATCCTTTACAGACGCCATTTCATTCTCAATATTCGCTAGGGCCATAATGTTATTCACGGTCTCTTCGAAACCGAGATCACGAATTGTCGGCAGTTCCGAAATGGAGGATTCTCCAATTTGTTCCTGAAATAGATTTCTTACTGGGAACGTTTAAAAGCAACAAATTATGCTGTTTCGAAAGTTGCTATAATTGTCCTTTGCTTACTTCTACTTTCTGCATCGCGTCGCAAACCTTTAAATTCCATACATGTTCTCCATGATGAGAAGTTCGTTTTCAACATAACTTTTAATGTGATGGGACATAAAGGATAAAAGAATAAAGCTCTCCGCGTTGATCAATCTCTGAGGGATGGAACATGTATTCGACTTCATTAAGTATCGTTGGAAGTGATTGAATGCATATCTGGCCTTTACAATGACTCGCGGTGGCCTGCCGATGTATCGAGCCAGTGCTGCTATCCTCCCAGACAAGCCTGGTACCAATTCGCCGACATCGGAGTGATGGAAGGTTTGGTGAGGAATGGGCGCGGGGATCGATTCCATGTTCGTGTTGCAGGGCGCCTCTGACTACTGCTCCACGCGCGTCCATTAAGTTTACACCTTATATATAGAAAATGCCGGAGCAGTCTCAAAAAAACTTGCAAGACAAACCCTCAAATGCTGAAAAGTGTACAGCTGCACGCTGAGTTATAATAGCATTTGGTGAATATGGCAGTGCACTACTACACACACCCAAGGGGAATAGCAAACCTTCAGAAAGCCTGTTAAACTCCCTATTCCAGCGTGTAATAAAAGATCAGAACATTTCAAAACAATAGATGATGTAAAAACTACACATTACAGGCGGACATGAAAATTTTCAAGAGTAGTCTCCCTTTCAATATCTCTGTGTATAAAGCTCGATAGTTCACAACATAGAAATAAATTTAAACAATCTGATTACGCGTTCAACGATCGGTAAGTGATGACGACAAAGGCGAAAGACTCTTTGTTTCTCAAAAAAAAATCCTGAACTCTTCGCTTTCATGCGATCACGCACAATGCTGTTGGAAATGCCACTAAGAAGCTGGGTCACAATAAGTCGTGTATCCTTGGGAAAATTACGGATTCTCAACTCCGTTCTCCTCAGAAACAGGGTGACATTAAAGCACATGAATATCAGCATATTTTTTTTTAACCGGTACCAGGGCCGGATAATGGAATGATTGCGTAGTGAACTAGCTTTTTCCCATAAGAGCTAAAACTGCGCCGAAAACATTGCACCATGCACAGAACTAAAAGGGTAAGTAGAATGTGATAACTCGCAATTTTTTTTTTTTAACACGTTGCGTCATCACATCCATTCTGCGTACCCCAGCGCTTCTCACATACCGTTCGTTGCTTCGCATTTATCGTCCACAGTGGTCTTCGAACATTTCGTTTGTTTCTGCTGCTGATTGAGGAGCTCGCCTCTTTATGGCTGTCGTATAACGTTAGTCGGCTTTATTCTCCTTGCAATCTTGGAGATAGCTAGACTAAGGCGTTCCTACTTGGATTGGAAGAGAGCGCTGGGTAAGAAGTCAAACCGACACCATGCTGTCTGATGGACTGCATCACTAACCACTACGCATAGTAGCATGAGTACTACTGTACGCACCTAGAAGAAAAAAAATAGCCCGTTGTCTAGCGCTACTTTCTAGGTGGATCCTAGACTGATATTTAGTTCGACGCTATAGATAAGTAATGCGATGTACTGCTCAAATGTAACTGGTTAGCGCTCTAAAGTTAATACAGAGAAAACTAATGCAGTATGAGTCGACCCGAATTCTAATCCGTACAGCTCATTTTTTGATCTAAACAGGTCAATAGAGCACTGACTTGTGTCGTAGAACATTCCAAATGGCAACGCATAAGGGCTATGCGAAGTTGTATGTAGTAACCATGACCAACATAAAACAAATGGTTCTAATGATGGATCACGCATTTCTCGATGTTCTGAGAACTACTCTCTTTGCTTGTAAAAATGCCACATAATTGATCGCGCGGGTTACATCGTAGACCGCCGCATTCCTTTCAGCTACAATGAAAAAACGACGTGAAAGAGGTGTACTAATCTCCAATCTCTGGCATTATCCCAGCTTAACAGCATTAACTCTCTTTTCTGGTTCATAGTGAATGAAGAGAGGAAGGACGCAGCGAAAAAATGAATAAGCAGCGTGCGTAAAGAATATACTGACATGGAGCATAGTACTTCCTTATTTTCAAGCTTATTTAAAACGTCACTAACATCTGAATTGTCATTCAACGTTTCTGTAGAGAAATGTTCTGTTATACAACAGTTTGGTGGAGATGTTAAATGTTGTAACTCTTACGTTATGCAGAAAGTTGCTGAGGGAAATACTGAATGTAGACACATGGACAAATTTGCTGTTTATACAAATTATTCACAAAAGATTTAACAAAGAAGTTCGAAACTCTATAGAATGAAAATCACTCGAAAAGTGTGACCGCCGCTATATGCCCATTGTCCATGACCTGAAACATCAATTGCATTAGAACTTCTCTTAACACTCTCACGACGACGCCCCGTCTCATAGTTGTTGCAGACCGGGCGACACCTAACTTTCAGCCTTTATGGGATTGTTGGTACATCGAAAATAAACAGCAATTTTTCAATGAATAGAGAATTTCGTGGGTTGTGAAGATGAAATGATTGTGGAAAACACTTTGCTCTGTCGTGCTATATGTATATCAATGGCATTTATGGTTCTTTTTACTGTGTTACTATGGTCCATCATAGGAACACATTACTGCCAGTGTTTAGATGCATTTTACAAATTGTGGGTCTTCCTCCTAAGAATTTTTACACCCGCACATTTTATACGATAACTATCATTCATTATGGCAATTATTAGAATTGAAACAGTAGCCGTTAGCAACCAAATCTCTGCTTAATGAACCCGCTCACAAAACGGGTCCTTGTACATTTCTAAGTGAAGGATGGAGCTATTCCTAACCAACGCTAACATATATTTCTGTTTTACAAGCTATCAATCGATAAGGAAAATGTGGAAAAGTAGTTCTGTGTTGAAATAAACTACCTGAAAGAAAATGGAACCTGTGGACGCCATAGCATCCATTCGTGCAAAACCATTATGACACCTACACGTGCCAGTCATGACGAGAGTGTTAAGGAAACATGCTAGTAGCAAAATCGATTGTCAG
Organism: Angiostrongylus cantonensis; assembly: GCA_009735665.1. Taxonomy (NCBI): domain Eukaryota; kingdom Metazoa; phylum Nematoda; class Chromadorea; order Rhabditida; family Metastrongylidae; genus Angiostrongylus; species Angiostrongylus cantonensis. Next base: position 859,966 of record MQTX01000069.1, read on the forward strand.
CTGCTAATGCCTTACAAGTGTAATTTAGGCAACATGTGACAACAAAAACAACAACAACTTAAGCGACTTCCAGCAACGTGAAACGTAAGATATAAGGTATTGATTTATAAACACAATCACGAAATGCACGCATAAATAGGTTGCGGTAAAAGTCAACAGAACTTTGTGTGGGAAGGCTAATGCCGTGCGTAGGAGTGCAAAAATGAACAGCTTTCGAGGTCTTTTCTAGGACTTCCTTTCGTGTTTCTCCGAACCTCAGACCTTTATTCGATTCGTTGCCTTCGTTATCAAATAATCATATGATTTTGACTAGTTTCTGCAAAAAGAGACGCCAACAAATTGACACAAATAATTTTCTGCACCTTAGCAAAAAAAAAACTGAAGCTTGTAATTTCTCGAAACAATGTTGCTACACATTGTTCACGTATTCCTCCAATAAAGCGCCATCATTCCACCTTCATTTTGGTTAGGAACTCCACCAGTTTTTTTCTTTTAAACACCTCCATGTCTTCCGAAAAAGATTCCTGATTTCATTAAAAGAGTCCATAAGGTTGGTTTTCATTTGAAGAGAACATGTTGTGTAGCTGTAGAGTCCTCCATGCATTGGGAATTATTCCCAGCTCATGTCAAGTCTATTCCGGTATTTTTATTATCCACACATCCATAAAATAGCTATGATTCATCATAGGAATTAAAAGGGATTAAAATGAAATAACAGTTAATTAGTTAGTCGAAGGAGTCAGTTAGTTAGTCAAAATTACAGGTCAATGAACTGTTTCGAAAAAACGTTTCTTGTAAACATCGAGGGTATACAATAACTTCTTTGCTACCAACCCTACTATTCTGACCTGCTTTCGATTAGTTATCCAATGAGTATAGATAGGCCCGTACAATTAAACTCTAGAACCCACTAAACTCTATATGGACACTACAGTGCCCAATCACGGCGGAATGGATTAGTGCCATAAAATAGGAAAGCATGGAGTTGATCCTGAAAATGCGTCATCATACAGCCACAACGATGCTGAGATATCAACAAAACTCGGAAACTAAAGTAGATTTCAAACCTGCGAATACCCTTACTGAGAGCTCACTTACTACCCACCACAACAACCGAGGCCCTTGCTCTGTCTCTCTCAACTATTTTTTTTACTCTACGTTCCTTTACACTACGCACAACGTTTTTACTGTGGAAACATTTTGCAGTACATAAATTGTAATGCTAATATTTTTCCGTTTTTACCAAGCAAACGACGCCACAGACTTAGTCCTTGCGTAGACTTTGATGTTTTAAAAGAACCTCGTTATTAACCCTCCTTTATCAGTTTCACCGCCCCAAATTCACTTTATGCACGTCCTCATCTCATAAAATCGTCTGTCATCACCTCACAAAACTCAATGAACTGTGCACTTGAATCCTTTGATGATAACCGAATCTCTGAGCCGACTAGTACCTTCAAGGACAACTACTTCACCATTGCACGCACTATTACACACAGTTTCCGCAAAATTTCCATATTTAGAAAAATCACTGAAAACGCTTTTTTGCTTCGTGGAACATAGTAGTGTTTTCATAAAATGTTCGTTTCACCGCATACTTGAGAGTTAGTGAGCACTTTAACACAGGAGGCAGCAGTAAAATGTTTAAGTTCGCTATAAAACTGATTAACAAGTACGAAAACAAGAACGTATACACGACGCCTCGCCCACCAATGACAACGTTTAGCGACGAATACTTGTAATTTCAGGGCTGTTATACCTACTTACCATTTTCTTTCCTCACTGATATACACTTTCCGTTAAATGTCTTGTGGGCTCAAAAGAACTTGACACTCTTCCGAAATTGTAGCTGAGGAATCTGACCCAGTGTATCAGACGCTCTACAAAACAGTTTCCGTAGTGCCCTGTATATTTAAGTTGGTTAAATAGCCTACCAATTCACCAAATTTCTTGTTTACGTCTTACCGAAGCAACACTAAGCAATGAGCAACAGTTGTGTGTAACACTCAACAGCATGAGTCTGCAGAGTGCAGTTTTCTGGTTGTTACCAGGTGTGAAGTTTGCTCAATCTGCACTCCATAGATGTTCTTCCATGTTCCCATATTGCTCAAGAATCCGAAAATAAGTATACGAATAAAGTGAACAGCACTCTTCCAGTATTTACAAAATCGTTCTTTAGGTGCTGCGTCATTTTCCTAGTTGTACTCCAAGTTTACCACACTTTCTCAATGAACCTCTTGATGCAATGTGATCGCATTGCACAAAAACGACGGAAGAAACGGCCGAAACGACAGCCAATACCAAGCAAACGCTGTGTGAACAAGAACAACCATGTGTGACCTCTTCAAGAAGAGATCGCAAGAACAGATTAACTCTTTTAAAATGTTTACCGTTTTATTTATTGCCTACTCTTTTTTTTAATGGCAGAGTATATTGCGAAATACAACTTCAATGATGCTGAGATATTTGCAAAACTCCGGACCGCAGGCGTCTAACTGAGAGACAGGAGGAACGAACGACCCGCATGGCGTGATGGTGAACGCATTACTCCCGGGATGCACAATAGCGCCTTCGTTCCTCACCGCAGACACCTGCTGTCCGGAATTTTGCAAATATCTCAGCATCTTTAAAAATGGTTCCTGTGTCACTGCTGCAAGATTACGAGGTTTATAATGAAAAAGGAGAGGAAAGAAATCCGGAGAAAAACAATAAATCGGAGAGGAACCCTACACGCAGTGTTTTTCAAATCCTACAAGAGCAATTGAATTACCCATTGTAGTGGCGGCAAATAGCATTGATATTGTGTAGTGTTGACTAGCAGTTCCTACAGTGCTAGTTATGAAATATCCGTACCATCACAACACTCATTACATACCTCGACTACTATTTGATCAGTACCGTAGCAAAAGGTAGAGCCAAACGGATTCCGGTCTTCCTGAGTGTTACGCGATACTACTACTGGCTGTGGCTCTTCGAACTCACCACTTGTATCGCAAAATACGCCACGTATGTCGTTGAACTGAAACAATCAGTATGTAAATACTTCGAAATATGGCTTCAAATAAGTTCTGTTTAAGTTTTGTGAGCACTAAGTGAGGCTTTTTTATGAATGGTGTTGTGCTGGAGGTGTACTAAATCTCAGAAAGGCCTCCACCCTAACAGATCATAGTAAGATCCTAATATTAACTACTAAAAATCGGCATATGAAAAATTGGAAGAAACGGGAAAATTTACATCAGAATTGTCTGGGACGATAAGAAAAACTGACGTGGTATTTCGGTCCGACACTGACACTAAATTATATGGGCGAATTAAGCATTCAAGCACTTCTAAGATGGACGAAGAAATCCAACGCATGGTACATGCTTCGGGAATTGATCAATGCCAAACGCTCGAACGCTTTACGACTTGATGCTTTGTAATAAAATCACAAAGAAACTTGCCTTAACCTCACTCATCCCCCAATGCTTCTACTCCATTCGCTGTCCTGTCCTCCCAGCTCCTTCACTTTAAATCGCAACAATGTCTCGCATTCTTTCGTAAATGTCGTCGATGGCCACTTATAATGCGAAATGACAACATTATTGGGTCCCATCCATGTCCACTTTCATTTCTGCTTCCACACCAATTCGTTTTCAAAAAAAGGGCAGAGAAATATAGAAACAAAGGGCTACCGTTCAACTGTAGCCAATAAGCATCACAGATGGCTCGATCACGATACCATCATAGCGCAAGCAGGATAAGGAGTCCTTTTACGACACAGCAGTTGGTGGAACGTCAACGTATGATTGCATTCTCTCCTATCAGAAAACCGTAAAAAGTATGGGAAACTGGTCGAATTAACAATGAACATCGCAAACTCCATGAACATTTTTCTCAACTATTCTTATTTAGTGGACCAGTGGTATGGCATATGACCTACTAAAGGGTTCGGTACAAATCTGCTCCATCAGCAACTCAGTGGATCACAGTGTGATGCTGAAAACGCTGTTTGACTAAACAATTGTCAACATAAAATAGGCTTCGAACACTAAGCAACAATAGCCAATTAAGTTGTTCAGCAAGTGGTGGACGTTCGTTTTCCACATCATTTCACCCGAAGCAGACGTACTAATCAGATACTTAAATAGCAGGGCAAGAACAGCAAACATGTACTAGTAGAGTGATCGTAGAACACGGGAGCAACCTTCACACAGTCTGCATCCTTTCCGATACGAATCAGCTTAAAAGTGTCTGCTCACGCGTTTAATGCCATCGCCTTATGGTTGGAAGTTAAATTTGATTAGCCATATTATATAGTGCATTAATATAGAAGAATAAGGATTATTAATACAAGACTGCTAAAGTATTACACATCAAATCTCATTTTTCGTTAACATAAGTTATGGCCTTCATAAAGAAATAAGGTTTTAGCCGCTCGATCTGTTTAATATCAAGCCATTTAAGCGCAGTTATTTTATCACAGTACCATTGTATGGCCAACATGCGTTGAAATGAAATCCGAATACAACCAATTTGAGGCTGAGATATCTGCAAAACTTCATCCCAAGGCCAAATTCGAACCCACGATTACCCTTGCAAACATCTCAGCCCCATAGTGGTTGAACTTCACATATCTTGTTGTGAAAAGTAACAATAGACAGTAAATAAAATGTTGAACATCAAAATCCGAATTTTGAGCAGTTTAAGGTCACATAAAAAAATATAGGAACTAGAGAATAGAAGTAGTTCTCCTATCCGAAACTTCACATTTACCTGAATGTCCTCTAATTTGATAATCTTAAAGCTTGTTATTCAAATTAAAAGTGATTCTTAGGCTTCCCATTTTTTTCGTTTGCTTCTAATAAATACGGGCTGTCATGCGTCATTTACGATTAATACATGGCTAAAAAAGGAATCTGCCTTTCGACTTCGAACAAACATTTCTCACGTCACATTGAATTCCATTAACTGAAATAAAAGCCGTTGTAATCTATACAATTTTGGGAAACACAGGTTTCGATATAGCACTGAGAGGAAATTCCGATTTTCCGCAGACCACATAACCCTTTTTTGTGGAACCCCATATTTCCAGCAGATTGAAGAAGCGTAATCTCATTCGACAGGACATGATCGTATAAGACAACGTATCTTCCACGTAGGCGACTGCCTAATTTGGGTTAAAAAAAACTTCTAAGAAATTAAATTTCTTCTGAAACTCAACTAGCGCACTCGTTTCGCCCGATAACGTCCTACATTATTTAGAGAACATAAGATTTAAGAGCGCAATTTTGAATATTTACACAAGAAAAAACAAACAAAACTAATTGGACAACACACAACAAAAGACTGCATAAAACAACAAACCTTAGACGCTGTAGTTATCGCTGTCGGCTCATTCCCGTCAAATGTCACTCGAAACTCACATCTGGCATAGCTAAACATTATAATTACTAAGAAAGTACATCGTTTTGAAAACCTCCAAGTAAAAACAATCAATTATTTCTCAACGCAACCACAGTGGTGCTGAAATATTTCCAAAACTCGGGACCGCTGGTGCCTGCGGAAAGGGAATAACGCGTTCATTCCCCACCGCAAATACCAGCGGTCCGGAGTTTTGCAAGTATCTCAGCACCAATGCGGTAGTGTCAAACATAACACCCTGCCATGAAAAATTGTGATAAATAGTAAATAAAAAGTTAACATTATTATTTCTCAATAGTTCTAGCAATCAGAAGAAAAAATGTAGACAAAGCAAAGCGTCCACTGTTCAACAGCACAGCCAAACTTAGTTATTTCAGCCTTCAGCCGCCATTATCACTGATTACCCTCCAAATCGCAACATTTAATTAGTTCTAAATAACACAACGAGTATTAGTAAAAACGACAACTAGTGAAGTAAAAAGTAGGAAAAAAGTAAATAATGGTCAGTAGCACGCAGAACGTTTGTGGCGTAGCCAAAAACTTTGCATGTAAATGCTTTGTAAACCCTCAAAACCAAGAAATGCCGCTGAACGGTGTTTCACGTTAACACATCATCCAGTTCAAATTTTCATGACGAGTTCTTTAGGAACTCAAACGTCGAACTCTTCTCGTTGTTAATGAGGCGAATCGCAGTATGACGCCCTAAATCGCGCACAGATCGCAATCTCAAAGCGAAAAGCGACTACCAACAGCTTGTAACGAGATTAGCAACTGTGCGATCAACTAACGCTACATGATTAATGATGTTGAGAACGATACGGCTCCTAGTTGAAGCTTCGAAAGCGCGAAGTTTACAATCTAATGACAAGCATTAAGAAATTCACATATAACCATGGCTATTGGAAAGTTCGTTGAAAGAATCTGCAGTCTTCTAGCTATCCCAGCAATCGCAAAAGTGAACTCGCATGTCATACTTTACAATACCAGATTTGAATGGCCCTAACCAATTGGAATTACAAAATACAAGAAATGAAATTACCCATATGATATGCTTGCAGTACGTTTGCACATATAAGCAAAAACAATCACCGTTCTATAATCTGGTGTCCGATTTCGTTTGCTGTCATGAGTTCTGGTCCTTACGCTCCTTTCTTTTCGGAATTACGTTTCAATCCTTCCATACAAGATGTCTCATTACAAAAGTAACAGCACTGCCATGGTAGAGTTTTTGATCACAAATAAGTTTATGGGGGATTACTCCATGGAGAGGGTGCAAGAAAAAACGAACACTGTTTTTCATTCCCAGATTTACATGAAAGACCCACAGAAGGATTCAGTGGCCACGATAGCAGTTCCCTCATTGTGCCTTATGGAATCATTTACGAGACAAAGCGGGCGGCGCTAACTCGATTTAGATCGCTCTCTAGCCTAGACGCTTCTTTTGCCGAACTAGTCACTACACAATTCGACTACTTACAGTAAAAATCTAACCAGTAAACAAATTCGCGATGCAAAGAATTCTTATCAGAAAAACCCTCAGAAAATAATATATCAATATAATATATCAATAATATAATATATAATATATAACGAATATATTCATTGCTGTTGCATCACAAGATAAGTCAAAACGTCTTTCATCTCTAAGGTTCCTGGCAAGAAATTAGCCAAATACGGTCTGCCTGGCCCAGCCGCTGGATAAATTCATCCACAGCTCGTTTCCACATGGCAATCTCCAACTGATTTTCAACTTTGCTAACTCTTGAACGTAATGAAGCACTGTTTTGCTGTTGCAGTTCAACATCTATTGTCCCCTGGTCGGAGTCAGGTGGTAAAAAACCGTCGAAAAAAGTACCCATTAAAAAAGAAAAAACTATGTGCGATTTGTAGATCAGATCAAACAGCTCACAGAAGAAAGACTTGTTAAAGGCTGCATTACTAATCAACAATGCATATATAGAACCTAAAGTCTTTATAACACTTACACGTCTACTTGTAATAATGAAATTTTAACACTACCTACATCACCATAACCATTCAAAAAAGTCTGATAACTATAGCCGCCCGCCCCCAACAAGCTATTTTCCACATACATGATCCACGAATATTTAAAACCTCAAGTACGTCACAAAACGTTTTTTTTTTTACAAAATTCTACGGCTAACCCCCATAAATGCTTAATCGACCGAACAATGCAGGTGCCCTTCGAACGGAAAACACAAACGTAAAGTTGGACAAGCGAATGTCCAAAGGCAGCAATCCTAATATGGAATATTAAGAAAATACGTTGCTGTCAATAAGATGTATTACTTGAATCAATTTTCATTCGATGAGAGATTGTTGCACAGGCAGCGAACGATTACGATAGCATTCAGTGGCATTTACAGCCCCCAAATGACCGTTGTGCATTTCCAGCACAGATTGTCTTGTGGTCTATCATAATGACAACGCTCTAGAATCTACGAATCGGGCGCTCTCTTACAGCTCCCCAATGAGTTGACATTTCACATGGCACATGTATGCAATCGTTAAGTTACTTTCTTCGTGGTAAACAATGTAAATAATCCTATATTAACCGTTCTAGCAAAAAAAAGGAAGGAAAATACACAAAGAGACGAAAAAGGTGGGGAAGAGGTTCGCAAAGTAAGGTTGGAGGAAACACTCCACCACAAAGATAACAATCTCCTACAAAGAACTCACATCGTAAAATCGTAATGACCAGGCATGTTCGTATGCAGAACGATCTTGATCACTCGCTTGGTGACAAAATCGAAAAGCACATCCTAAAAATATAGTTAAAATGGTGATTCCTCTGCTGGTCCTTATGTGACCAAATATGTTGTGAAAAACAAAAGTACTAAAGAAATTACTAAATCGACGAAAAAAGACGAAACCATGGATGATGACTGATTCATTTATGGAACAAGTCGTAGAAAAAAACTAGTAACCATTTATGCCTCAGCAAATCTAATGTTCAACTTCTGAACAAATTTCATCTAATATTTTCCGATTCTACTCGCTCAGATCGTTGAACCTTTATATCGTCAGTATAAGCTATCTCTGCAGCCCCTAACAACGGCGCATCCTGTAATGGAACGCCGACTAAGTGTGCGTAATGAGACTAATCACGTTTGCTAATTCGAGTAAACACATTCTAATCGATCATTTCGTAGACCTCCACGAAAATTTTTCTTCTTGACTAGCGTAGGTGCCAATAACAATCGGAACTGGATTCAGAAACACAAAAAGTTGTACTGAAGTCTTGTGTCTAACTGAAAGCAACCCTTAACTTCGATCTCATGAAAAGTAACTAGTGAACTGCATTGCGAATCTTTTGCACAAATGCATAGTGAGTCATCAACCACATGCGACTATAATCAGCTGTTCTAACCCTCCTCATTGGAAGTCACGTAAAAAGCGGCTCTGAAGAAGGCGATACCGCCGAAACGTCAGCTACTGTTGTGTTGTATTGTATTGTTTTTCTATGGAAGTAAATGTATGCTGTATAACAACCTCGCGATTGCTGAACAAGAAAACTACGCAAATGCATAGTTGCAAACGAACGTAGCTATAATGGTTGTACAAAATTACTTACATTTTACCCACAACTTTTAAAAGCCTGAACAACTGAAGCATATCGTGCTTGTCAGACTGCACGTTTCCATGCTTAAGCTGTACGTTGAAGCAATGCTTTTGCTTTCAGTTACGTATTATTACTCCTCGTTTTTCTAACCTAACATGATCTTTCAAATTTTTTTCCACTACTTTCGTTTAACCTAATCTCAGCCATGCACGGGATCTCGAATCAGTTTCTAGGCTGCTTCGTTTGATCACAAGTGCAAGGTGGGGAACTAAATGCGGACCCAGAGAACTCAGTAACACAATGACTATACTGAGCACGTATAAGGTTCTAAAACCTCGAAGAATTTTTGCGACATCATTATGTTGAAGGATAAAGCACTCACTGAGGATTTGATGATACAAGCAGACTAATTAAGACGTCATTGTAGTAACAAGGTGGAGAACTGATTTCTAAACGTCTCCCAGTATACAGTAGTAGAACTACTACTTGGCATACGTAACATTAAATGAGTTGCTGGAACAACTTCTTCGGACCTTTGAATTGAATACTATACTCGCATCCAAGGACTCAGGCCTATGAGCTTCTCTCTCGATGTGATCGCATGCGATTCTTCATTTCGCAGAAATGAGAGCATGCGAAGAAACCCAAGAAACAACACCTACAGCGATGCGATTATGAACTTCGATTCTTCCCTGCTTTCTTGAACGGTTTCTGGAATAACACCGTTATCGTCCATGGAGATGGACGAGTGGATGCAACACAAGGCCAATGCTCGAGAATGCATTCTGTAGAGAGAAAAACTTGGGCGTTAAGTGTAGCCGTATCGACACCTCACTCTTACTCCGAACTCTCTGACAGTGACATGATCCTGCTTCAAGTTAGAGAACATGAATATGCTGTTTCAACGGCATCCACTGTTCCAAGTACGACATGGTTCGTATCGAGGAAACGTACAGCAGCTGGTAAAATCCACCTGATTGCACTACACAGGCTTTTTAGGATGGTTTGACAGAACACTGGAGAAAGCACAAGCAGCTTCGTACAAGGTTTACGCAATGCGAAATCCAAATGAGGTAGTGCGGCATTAGATGGTGTTCGCATTACCTTGATCTACTCGATTAAATTGGAAATAAGGTAATTAAAGGAGCTCTGAACAGAGAGGGTATCTCTATCTAATATCCAAATATCTTCTATAAGCCACAAAATAACTCGACAAAAAATTATGTACAGTTGTTGTTGTTGTGTAGACCGTTATCCGACAGCGAAAACCGGAACGAGGGATAACATGGCAGAAGAAATCGATAGCCATCGCACACAACTACGACTTTATAGATAACCTCGTTCTTCTAATCCAAGCCGACATCAGGAAAAATTTGGTCCCCGTCAGGTCATTTCTCTAGCTGCTTTTCATCAGTGGAAGTGGTCACGTCCGCGTGCGTATTAAGGTGCAGCATGAGGATGTCCTGCTCTCATCGCTTTGATGCAATTGGCATGATGGTTGAGCATAGTTTTCTCTGGAATCCTGACATAGCCATACTAAAGCGTTCTTGCGTTTCCAGCTTAGGCAGTTGTCCGCACATTGGAATTGGAGGGAAAAACTGACTGAAAAACTGAAATGGTAGTCAACATATGCTGCCCATACTTAAGACTCACGCCATGAATAAAGTCAGCTATTCGAAAGTACTGCAGTTTTGACTTATGATTTAGTGTACTTGGTTCGTTACCCTACACGGCGGTAGCGCATAAACAAAAAACACGCTTAGCAAATATGTAATCCATATCCATTACCAAAAGCAGGTGTTCACCACCATGTCAAGTGCTTATAGAGCTCATCTAGCGTGACAGCATGCGACATATGAATTTTGGCGGCTACCTTTCTATGACCTCCGTCTAGGATTCACAACATGAAAACAGCCAGAGTTTCTGGACATAATCGGGCGCAGTTTTGTTGTACAAATAGTTAAGCACTCATCCTGACACACTTCGTTCAGCGTCATATATCTCGTGCACTCATTTCGTTGTCCTGCAACCGCCGATTATGTAAGTGGTCGTGCGAATTCCACTGCCGTTTGAGATCTCATTAGATCTTATTTTATTTCTCAAAGACCAACGCTTGTTGAGCATACTTTTTCCTGGAACCCCGAGATTACCGTGAAAGGTCTTCAGTATAGGCAACAAACGGCTTTTGACGATTGTAAGGATATTTTCCGCCCTTCGACTAAAATCATAAGTGGGCGTCAACAATTCCTCCAACAAGTCTAACAAACTTTCGAAGAGAATCTCACAAGCCAGGATTTGCTACACATCGGAAAAAATAGATTTGTTCCTGGGCATTTGAATATAAACAACTCGTCTCTAACTCACAACGCTTGGAAACAATGTATGATCACTTGGTTATAAAAACTTCAGCGAGGAATAACTCAGACCAAGGGTTAAATGTCACCTCAACCTCAGATATAACGTAGGGGTAATAGTCGTTGCACCTACAACGCCAGATAAAAAATCTCCTGAATAATCATGTTTTCTCCTGATTCCATTTATTCGCTAAGCTTTTATCTGAACAGATCTTTCACAAAATGTTTTTATCATCATATAACTGCAAAAACATAAAATATAACGAAGATCCAGTATACTTCGACATTCTGGACGACCATATTAGATTGAATAGGTAGTAAAACTGAACTGTATCTCTATGCAATTGACATACCATACAAATGCCTTCTTGAAACATTACAAGCACTGGAAATGTTCAGTAAATCACCCTCATTATGAGAAATACCTTGAGCATTAGTTCATAATCATTGGCTATAGATTCTTGTCTCGATAATTAGCGGCAACTCCTTTCATTCAAGTGTTTGTTCACCATCATTAGGGCATCCGACCTACATTCGTTTCTCCCACATTGATCCATCAGCTGCCGTACGCCGACAGAGGCAACAAGCTCAGCTCAAAGGACTTCACAAAAGGCAAAGAGACCAACATGCCATGGCTAACCTAGCCAAGGGGTCAGTAATGTGTACTGTTCATAAGAAACCGTTCTTCGCACGGATGCTGGAGAGCGTAAACGTACTCGATGTTTGTATACCACATAACATGAATCTGAAACTCTTGTGACCAGTAGTCTATTTTGTCTCATTCGTAACATTGTGAGTACTTTTTATAAACAGTTCGAACAGTGCGGAAATATATTTCTCTACAGCGCCTGATATAAATGAGCAAATAGTCCACATTCTGTTGCATAAAAAATAGTTCCATACAAGATCTACAATAGTTCGAAAACTGTACTCAACACAAAGCTGTGAATCGAATTGGAAAAATGCATCCAGCGAGGAGATGATGAAAAGTGGAAGCCTATAAATATTTGATTGCTTGCCATCATTCATTCCATCATCCTCAGCTCACCAGTAAATCTTGAGTTTCTTCTCGTGTTAGCTGTAACAGTTTGCCACTCAACGTCCAGTACCAAACATGTATGTGATAACAAACCGGCCAATTTCAGATATTGGGACTTCTATGATGAGAACTCGATTTCTACAAGAAATCAAGGTCTTTTCAACTTAAATCAGTCCAGTGAAATAGGGATATCCGCTATGGGATAAGGTTATGTATCAAGAAAAATTGAGTGCAATAAAATACCTCTCGCTTCAAAAGTAGGAACAATTAAAAACCTCCAACTGCATTAATATATCGAACCACACCATTAAGCAAGGTATACACAACTCCACCCTCTTCAATTTCAAAGTTGCGTGTTAATTCAGCTTCATTATTCACTCTCATTATATTTCACTCAGTAATGAAACACTAAACCTGTGAAATCCCATTCCACCAGGTCTAAATTGAGCAATGCCGAATCCACGTCTTATCATTACAAGCAAAACTTGAAAAAATTATGAAAAAGCAGTGCCCATTATAGGGCACCTAAGGTGTTAAGTGCAAGTTTCTGTACAGCAAGACAAATTGCTACTACTAATAAGGTCAGCTCGGTACGATAGGCGTATACGCCAACACTTCACATGAGAATACTTCAATAACGTGACAACCATAAACAAGTGAAAATACCCATGCAAGGAACCGTTTAATTACTAAAAAAATCATTTTTAAAGGATATTACCATTTAGTACTGCTATGCTAATAAGTTACAAGAAGCACCAAACGCATGAATTTCCCCGTAATAATGTAATCAAATGTAGCAATAATCAATAATAATCAATAATCATATACAATGTAATCAAAAATCTGCAACTATTTCTCTCGGAGAGTTACCGACACAATTCCCTAAAGAGCAGACCATTTGTAAACAATATTGCACATGTCGCTCGAGAAATATACGGTTCTGACAATTTAACCCTTCAAGCTTTAATTTTAAAAATAATTTTATTTCTCTGTGTTCACAATATTTATTTATTCAAAACGCAGATTTTCTCCCAAAAAATCATTTCAAGTTCTATCGTCATGCATTCGACTTCATTGAGTATCGTTGGAGGTGATTGAATGCATATCTGGCCTTTACAATGGCTCGCGGTGTCCTACCGATGTATCGAGCCAGTGCTGCTATTTTCCAAGACAACTTTGGTAGCAATTTGCCGACTCCAGAGAGATGGAACGCTTAGTGGGCCATGGACGCGGAGATCGACCTCCACGTGTGTAGTGCAAGGCGCCTCCGACCACTGCGCCCCACGCCTAGCGAATTTCATAATATATATCAAATAAGTCGACTACTTCGAAAGCTGAAAACACTATAAACCGTCGCTAAAAAATACTCTCCATATGCACCCCACAGTTGGCCATCATGCACCCAACAATCACTATCACACCAAATTTTTAACGTTTTAGTAAATCGTGAATGGGAGTAAGATCGCCAGTACAACAGCCTGACCATTCCTATTTCTTCGGCACATCATTGCCAACTGATTTGTACGAAGTTTCATGCATCACAGGACAATAATAAGTTGTGAACAGTCCCATGGTTCATTATTTTCCCCAGTCATTCAAATCCTAGCTGCTCACAGAAAAAAAACTTGTGAATTATTTAACATTTCTCCACAATGACCTAAAATACTGTATTGTGAAACAACTGTGACTAGTGGTTGTTGTGATGCCTTGTAACGGCGGCAAGATTCCAAACATTTTAAGATATTCTTCTTCTGAGTGTGCTAGGAAACTAGTTGAAACAACCAAAATTCATATAATGGTAAAAAAACATATCAAGAAAAAAAACAAAACAATAAGCTTGGCATTATCGGCTAACTTCATCAGCGGTTAATCGCAGATGAAGCATTAAGATCCTGAATATGACCTTACAGCTATATGGTGAATCAATCATTTGCCCATGACGGGATCAAACCGAGCGAACAGGCTCAATTCATGGTCACGGAACCTACAAATTGTCAGTTGGCGTATAGGGGAACTTAACTATTCATATAGGTCGCACCACCAGGTGTGAAGTGCGTAATGACGCCGATACCACACCATCACCTCTCCAAATTCACCCTACTACGTGTCGCACAGTCGTAACCACCGAAAGATCAGAGGTGGTGGTCACTAACGGGTAATCTGATATAATTCTCCAAATATTTTAGCCTTCCAACGATGGGGAATTTTCGTTACAAATGAAAGCACAAAGTTGTTCAAGAAAATTACCAACGTTTCCCGATATCGTTTATGAATACAACAATTTTTTATCTACATCGTCGTATTTATGAAAATCTTCTAACAGTGATACTGTCGGTTTTCTATATGTAGCTAAGATCAGGAAACTTCTTGATAGTGAAGAACTCGAGAACTGATCAAGAAGAATTGTCACCCAACACGGTGAATGTAAAAGTTTGCTCCACTTACACATTTGTCATTTCTAAAATAAATAACACAACACCACCACTCCTCTGACCTCACTTCAACGGTAACTCGTACTGAGAGAATCAAACCCTAGAAAATAATTCTTAAACAAAGATTCAGGGCCATCTTAGACGAAGCGTGAGTCCATTTCCGTCACGTGGTAGGAGGTCAACACAGTGGACGCGGCAACCAAAGGTTTACCGCCAGGCCAGATGACCTTATGGATTCGCAATCAAAGACGATCATTTGTTAATAGGTTCACCACCTTTATGGAGACAAAAGACTCGAACACTCGAGAAAAGCAAATCGCTACGCAGCAAATTTCAATGGTGTACCAAATCTTGTTCGTGAAACTTTTCTGAAGGCCATATAGTTATCTATATTGTAGATTTCCTTATCAAAAAAAAAACCCGGCATGCTTAATTTCAACACATTAAACGGTTTCTGAGAATTCACATTACTCTTGCTGAGAAGTCAAGAACAATCGAATACCTTCATCGAAGCTAAGCTAATACGACGAACACCTGCGCCAATCCACTGAAGAATTCATCGCCGTAACGGGAATCACTTTTGACTCCTCTATATGCCACATCATGAAAAGAACGCTTCCAATGACATATTACATCCCAGAAATACAGTGGGTACTGACAGACGTCACATATTCATCACCTTCACAACGCCTTCGATCGTAACAACACCGGATAATCCGCACTAATTAATCACCTAACGTTCTCAGAGAGAATGCACCTATAGCTGTCATAGGCTGCCAGTCCCATGTCTCATACAATGGGCTTTGCTGCGACATTTGCTCAATATACAGAGGCTGTAGCTTTTCTTTTTCGAGACTGCTGATGACTTTTTGCACACTAGACTTGCGTAGTTGAAAAATTAAGAACCTGAAAGACCTATAAAAGAGACTTTGCTTGATTATTTAAAAGTAAATATGTCTTTTTCAAAAACGGAATTTCATCCAAACAATGTACTTCCCAAAAAATTGAAAACTAAGATTGGATTTCTAAAAATCTTAAACAAAGTCCAGCATCAAACATCAGTGGCGCAATCGGAATATCACCACTCTATGGGAAAAAATTCAGTCTGTCAAATCTCTTCACTTTTTTAAAAACAGGCCCCGATGAAAAACGTAACTGAAACAACATTTCTGAGCACCACAGAATTGAAATTTCACCGTGTTAGTACGGGTAGTTGAATTTTATTGGCAAAGATCTGTATTTTAAAGGAAATTTTACCTCAATTAATAAAGTGCACTAGAAAATGAGACATTTTTGTTCAAAATGAAAGTGGTGGTTTTATCACTCCATGTAGATCAATTCCTGAAAATTGGATTCGAAATGTTAACGATTGAAACAAATTCCACAAGAAAGTTATAGTATTATAAATGAACATTTTAGCGCAGCTGATGTTGACTGCCAGGGTTGCATCAGTATTTTTAGAAACTTAAAACTTGCTTATAATTTTTTCGAAATCTCACCTGTAAAATATTTAAGAATGAAGCAATATCTAAAGCAGCTGTCTCAATATAACTCTTCAATGACTGAAATTCGTCTACCATACAGAAATCTTAACAGGAACTAACCTCGATTGTTAACCCAGTGGACTTACGACAACCGTCTCCCTAGGGACGGATATATTACTTAACAGAAGCAACGCCGCGCAACATCGCGCTCGATTCAAAGTGAATGATTCATCATAGATGCCCTCAGATAACGCGTTAAGCCTCCGGAAACCGTTTAACTAGGAACGGCGAGGGCAGTGGCCGTTCGACATATATGCAGTCGATATCCAATGAGACCTTGAGTCTTAACATCTTAATGATTCGATTCTGACGAAAAATGCAAGACAACTAAGTAGTTATTTGGAATTACCTCACTAAGAAAACCACGAACACGCTTTACAAAGCTCCTGATTTGCAGACCTTCGACCTTTATGAAATTAAGAATCACAACGAACGTCTATTAAAATCCTGGTTGTTGCATATCATCCGCATCTCCTACATTCCTGTAATCAGTAGCCATCTAGAAAGCCGGGTAAAAATTTCCTCTCGTAAACTCCGCTTATTCGAAGGACACGGGAGGCTTTCAGCATGTTGTTACCTTGCTTTCACTGTACTTGGTGAGAGCATGCCTACATTGGTATCTCAGCAGGCTCTTCTACGACAAACGTTCACTTTCAGATTGGTTTTTGGATGGAAATTTCGCACTCCTCGAATTGGGTGACCCTGATGTGGGAGATGGTGAACTTACCTACACGCACTAACTCCCCATTCCTTACTCACCCACTGTACCGAACTGCATAACGTCTGACCCTCCGCCTACATGCAATAGTCAGTTGCGAGACACGAAAAACTACAAACATTAACGTGCGGTACACAGATCCAATCACGTCACTTTGACCCAAATCGACCTTTTTTGTAGCTATTAAATGATCTCGCAGGTGGTTTTCTCCGGATATCGCAGCTTCTGTGGATACATTGTGCAATGACTGGGTCTCTGCTTAAGTAAACCTCCACAACCACCTGTGCCTAATCGTACGTTCGTGGCTGGTTTCTTGACCCATCTACCATATGCCAATGGTGTTCGTCAAATACACCAATTATGTGTCACGTCTGCGTTGAAAGATTAACTGATGCTAGCAAATTAATCACCTCCCGTAGAATAATCTTACACATTTTGACTCCACTCTGAATAATTACTCTCTTTCAAAATACTTTCGTTTAGTTTTGTTGTACTAGACAATCTCTATAACTTAGAGAACCAAGAAAGTTAAATTTTAAAGTCGACAGCAAAAGCGATGCGACTATTTATTCATGTTATATCAACGACACTCGTTACAGGCAAACGTCATCTCCCAAACAAAAGTTTTCACGAAGTGTAATATAAGATTTTATTAAAAATGTCACGAAAACAGATTTGGAGCGTTTACGTAATTTATGACTGGAGTTAAAAGATCCAGCTGAAGATGTGGACTGAAAAGTCAATGTAAAATATTCTCTGTAATGCAACTGGGCAACCTGACCCTTGTCGCAATGTGGACAAATTAATAGAAAAAAGCTAAGTAGTATGAAACTTGAAATAAGCATGATTTCCGGCAAATTTTGGTAGTGTTTTTACTTCATTCATTTTCACTTCTCAAGCCCTCTGTAATGTCAAGGCTGGCTAGCCTCTAAATAATATAATTGTAAGGAAATAAAATTACTTTTTCGATCGCCTTATCTACAACACATGGTTATTGTAAGTGAAACGAACACTTCAAATAATCATTTAGCTTCCTTGAACATGATGATGTCTTCATTGGAAATTTCTACCGGAGAAAAGCCAATCATTTGACTGAGAACACTTGTGTATTCCATATAACCTGTCTTTTGACAGTTTCCACTCTTAAGAACGGTTAAATAGTGCAAAATCGGAAACGACGAAGGTAAGCCATGTTCATCGAGTTAAGCGTTAAAAGATATGTAACTATACGGCTCAGTACACATCTTAATAATTCAAGGTTCCACTCGTAACAGCACGGTGAGTACTTTCCTGATCAATATTGCGTCTATTCATATGCTAGATCTTCATTAATACTGCTGATATTTCACCGATGTATAAAGACTATTGTTACACAAAATATGTGCAGTCTCTGAGAAAGGTTAGATCACCGAATGGTTAGCCACCGACTAACAATAACAACGACAACTTATACCAACCTCGCACCAGCTCAATAAGGGCAGCTCGTAAGGACGTATAGGGCTCAGTTTTTCGGCATTACGAGCCTCTTTCAGGACTTTAAAACAATCGCCACGTAGCTGATTTTTAGACAAGTGACAATGACTTTCTTGGTCGCATTTTATAGAATTATAGAACAGATATGGCTTTCCCTTCCGCTCATAAAAATTTTGTGGAGTGCCCTTTAGGACTTTAATAAAAAATAAAATTCAAATTTCAGTATTCTTTTTTTAATAAGCTTACACAAAGATGGTAACATTGTTTATTCTCGGCGAACGTTTTGACAGCATCGTCTTCAACAAAGCCCATGATCCCAGTCGATGGTCTACAGCTGCTCGTGATCTCGAGGTGGCGTCTTCGTCGCTCATCAAGCAAAGTCTTCCTAAGTGGAGCACCCCTTTCGAATGAGACATCTCTTACTCTTCAGGAGGTTCACAACAGTGAGAGATGCTCGAATGAGGAAGACGCTGCACGATGTGCGACGAAGACGCCACCTCGAGAACACGGACAAATGTGGACCATCGACTGGGATCATCGGCTCTGATGAAGACGAAACTGTCGAAACGTCAGCCGTAAATAAACATTACTTACCAAGCTTGAGTAAAGAAAGTAAGAATACGTGTTGATTAGCCATACCGAGGTTAAAGGAGAGTCGGTTTGGAAATATAGAAATTGAGTTTTTAAAATTTCCAACGGAAAGATAGCAACAGCATAAAAAACTGCTGGGTTGAGGGACACCACCGTGTCATGATGGACGAAAATCCACCTGTTCATTTGTTGTCGCGTTCGAAATATAAGCCTTGAAGTAATGAAGTGGAAGAAACATACGTTGCGCGCTCCAGAAGATCAGGATTTCACCTTAGTTGAAATAGAAATTTTAGTCTGTAAGTAAAAATATGTAATTTCCAGCAGTTTTTATGGCAATTGGTACAGCTACAAGCCGAGATTTGTTTGATCTAAATTTGAAAATTGACGTCATTTTTGCAGCATAAGACTGATATAAAGGTCACGTCGTCGCAAATGTGTTAATGTTAATGTCAAATTACATGCAAGAACCAAATTCGAAGACAAGGTTAATGAATTCTTTGCTCAGATAACATAATAAGCACTTTTGTTACTAGTGAGCATTGAACTCGGAGCATCACAAGAATAACTACAAATGGAACGGCGACGAAATCACATCTAGCATTACATAACGATCAAAACCCAAACTGCATGTCGGGCCTAAAGGATTTATGCAGTAATTCGATATGGTTTAACTTAAGGATGTTTGTTCATCATTTATTATTCACCCAATAGTGTAGTCGTTGCTTCCCTCAAACCACGCCCTCTCCCTAGCGAAACGCTCCGCCCCTCCCTTTCCCTCACTCCGCCGTTTCAACTGGCAGTTAGGCGTGAGCCGATATAGCATGGTACCATTATTCTTTCTATTATTACTAACTTATGACGTCTGCAGTACAGTCGAATGTCCGCGTGAATGCGAATGTGACGCGATTCCACCGAACAATTCGTCTTGGGCTGTCTACTGCCACCGTGGAGGCCTAAACGACACGATATTCGCTGATATTCTCAATCGTCTCCCATCTTCCTTAAAATTACTAGATATTCAAACAAGCAGTTGGCGGCCAGCAAACAGGTTTAAATGGAGCGACAATCTTAACCGTTTCAACCTTCTGAAACAACTTCGCCTAGTGAATTGTGCGATTCCTGCGATGAGTCGGAATATCAGACTTCCATCCTTGGAGCTACTCGATTTGCACGGAAATGAGATTGAACACGCTACTATGGGAAACTTTGGAGGAATGCCAAATTTGCGATTTCTTGAGTTGAGTGGTAATCATCTTAGCATTCTGCCCACCGGTGTCTTCACTTTTCTGCGAAACCTAAAATCTCTTTCGCTCGCCAATAATTCAATAAATGAATTATCTGCCAATCTTCTAAGAGGACTGCGAACGCTGAAATCATTGAGACTTGACGGAAATATCATACCAGTTAAACAGATCAACGATCTCTTCGTTGATGTACCACAACTGGAAGAACTGCATCTGAATGGTTGTCGTTTATCCAGCATTGCCAATCTGTCACTGAAGGATGTGGAACAATTACGTCATCTCGGACTGGCTAATAACAATCTGCGCACGATACCCACTCAAGAGTTACGACAACTGGCACATTTGGCCGTTCTTGACCTAAGCGGCAATGACCTTGTGGAGGTTGGGGCGTGTGCTTTTTGCTCGAATAACATTTCACGGCTTGATCTATCCCATAATCGGCTAGGCTTGGTCAAGGAACCGTTTCACGTGGATGCTTTTCGTAATATTCCATTGGTAGAACTCGATCTTTCATTCAACCACATGAACGAGTTCCATTCAAGTTCGCTTGGTTGGGCTCAGGAACGTCTTCAGACGCTTAGTATGGCCGGAAACTCACTTGGAGGTGAGTAGTTCTGTTCTTGAGCAAATCTTTCAGGTAAATCTTAATTTATCAGCTTCATAGTACTACTAAATATATGTTCTGCAATTTTCAAAAATATATAACACCCCAAAGGGCGCGTGTGGCGTAGTGGTTGGAGGCGCCACTGCCGCGCGCACGTGAAATGCGCCCATGGCCCACCAAGCCTTCCATCCCTCCGGGGTCGGCAAATTGGTACCAGACTTGTCTGGGAGGATAGCAGCACTGGCTCGATACATCGGCAGGCCACCGCGAGTCATTGTAAAGGCCATATATGCATTCAATCACCTCCAATGATACTTAATGAAGTCGAATGCATGGCGCATCCCAAAGGGATTGATCAACGTCGAGAGCTTTATCCTTTATCCTTTATATAACACCCCAAAAAGAAAAGATAATCTTGTACACTTCAACAAGAAGAGTCACATACATGCAGAAATCACAAATCATCTCACACTACGATTACGATTCTACATTTTCAGAATTTCACAGAGATATCACTGCCACGCTACCGTCTCTACACAGTCTCAACATGGCCTACAATAACATCGAACGTATTCCGCTAGTATTCCCACCACAGTTTTATCATCTAACTCTACTAAATATCTCTGGAAACTCGCTTACTTATCTCCCTGACAATCTGCCATATCTACTACCAAATCTTAAGGTAGGTATAAAAGAAAATCCAGCTGCTTTGTTTGCTTTCATTATTAAATCATTACAATTTTCACTTCCTCTCATTGCCTCGTTAACTTTGTAATTTTTTTTCCCTGACAAATGATGAAACGACAGACATTCATCATTTTCCACACACTTTTATCTATGCCACTATCTTCACTACGATCTACCGCCGATTCTTTGCAATTAATATCCTCTTATATTTGCATAGATGAGCAAATATTCCATCTTTCGAATGGAAATCATGAGATGTTAGGCAAACTGACAAAATCTTCGACAGGATTGAAACCATGAACTGACTAACAAACTTTCTTTTCAAGTTCGCTCGCTCACTACTCAAGATAACTATAGCATCCCACTTAACGACATGACTACCAAAATAATGGAATAACCGACCAATCATGAACACAAGAACACAGATAATAGAGGCATTAAATATCAGATTATGCTTTACATCTCTATTTTCCCGGCTACCAGAGAATTCTAAAATTGTATACGAAAAAGCTCAAAAGTCACTTTTGAACCAAGGAAGGGAGAAGCCAGCGGTACTTGTAATATTCACAGTGGATTGCAAAACAATTCATAGGAAGAGACATATCTTCCTAAATCCTGTTGAAATTTTTGAAACTGCACCGGTAGGATGAAAACAAATATCGCAGGTGCGTTATAATGAGAATGATTCGTCCGCTGATAGTGCTTCGTTCACAGGTCAACCATGAACAACCTAATATCTTTCTATTTTGATACAAGTAGGAATATACTACACATGTAACATCGTTAAGCTTCTAGCACTGCTTTTTTAGGAATTCGACATATCGAACAACAAATTTTCCACATTAACGCAAACTGCCGTTGACTACATCGATCAACTCGAACGTGTTCATCTCGGTGGCAATCCGTGGGACTGCTCGTGTTCAATCCAACACATCCAACAGCATATGCGTCATCGCTATGCGATGCGCCATATTCTTCGATATCATGAGGCTAGATGTGCAGAACCAGCACTGGTCAAAGGACAACCACTCCTTAGTGTCACTGATGTGAGCTCTACTATATTTGCAGCTTTCAAGATTGAGAGAGTTAAAAACGGATCCATGACGGAAGTGTAACTTGGATAAATCTTGTACTACAGAAATACGTTACTGCAAAGATGGGCTAATATGAGAGAACTAAAAACTGGATCGATGATGAAATGATAATCGGAAGAAGTCGCGTCTAAGAGACATACGTTTATGCTTGAAAACAGAAAAAACACTAGACGGCGACTTATTTCGCTAAAATAAACCAACCAGATAACAGTTTTCTTTGAATGGTAAAGCAGACTTCCACTTACCAGTTAAACCATACTCACGGACAGTTCAAAAATTAGCTTTTACCTCGTTTTTGATACGTGCTAATTGAATATTTCAGATTAACGAATGTGCAGTTCTCTTCGGCGCTCGCTACGGGCTATCGCAGAGCAGCGAGCTGTTCATTCTGCTTGCAGCTTTACTCTCTGCTGCTGCAATTCTGTCTATTCTACTAATCTGTCTATATTTTCTGCGTGAGCGACAGTACAAAGGTTCCTACGTGACCCGAGAGCATTCTCGGACACCGCTCACTATGGCACCTCACATTAGTTGTTCTTCAACTAATAGTGGCGCAAGTGAACCTCTAACACCACCGATGCCACCACCACCGCCAAAGCCAACTGCAGCTTACTTTGGTATATAATCTCAAAAGTTCACACTACACCACTTAAGAATATTTGGAAACACTATAAACTGTTGACACGCAAAGGATCTCTTTTTTTCTAACGCACAGTCCAAAAATGTACATAAAATACCGCGATAATAGCAATGTAGCTATCAGATCGCTGAATTTTCCTCGTAGTGCTGTCTTTATCTTAAAAATGAGTAGCGAGCGTCTAGATATTCCAATGGTTCTGGTCAATAAGGGTGAATTTGAGTAAAATTAGGAATCACTGATGTATTGCAATTCATTTTGCTTCTAGCCTTTGATCCTCACCGCCTTCCTTTTGTAATAACGCTTTCACTGTACTTTGTGCTAAAATATGGACCAATGTTTTTCACCTCCAAAAATCTCAACAATGAACAATCTCACTCATCATCTATTGATCATCATCTTTGTTTTCTAGAACACTTTGAGACTACCTTGTCGGTTTTAACACAGTCATTCCCTAATCTCCATTACGCGGTGTTACTTCGTGTATACCATATTCTTTACGAAATATTGTACATATTTTGATAACACCTAATAAATACACATATTTTATCGTCTTCCGCTATCTGACACCTCAATTTCCTCGTTGGGAAAGCGCAAATTCATTTGCATAAGCGATAAAGACAATGGGTACAACATGTCCATGCATAATGAAGCTTGATGCGGTTTGCAGGTGAAATTGACGGCCCTTGTCAACGATGGTTGCTGAACTTCACCAATTCAATCGTGAATTCATATGGAAACCCATGAACTAGTACTCACTTCACCTAACCCCAGTTGTTGATGAATAGCTATCAAGCAGGAAGTATACGTCAATTATCATGCTATGCCATTAATTTTCTTCCTTCTAATCGTTTTCTTCACCACTTACTGATCGACAACATGAAGAGTTCATAAAATCAGTGTTGCTATTTGCAAGACATACGCTTCATCCTACGCTTCAACCAAAAGTAAGCATAATGTTGACTTTTTACCTGCTCCGTATTACAATTTTTTAACGGCAAGGTACTACGTGAAATGCAACCATAGTGATGCTGAGATATTTGCAAAACTCCGGATCGCATGTGTCTGCGGCGGGTAATGGAAGCGCTATTGCACTTTCCAGAATCTAACGCGTTCACCACCACCACCCCAATGCAGGTCCTCGGTTTCATCTGTCTCTCAACTAGTTTGCTATCGAGCAGTGCATGACCAGTTCGACCATCAGCAACCACCCCTCAACGGGATTGATCTGAGAAGCTCAAATCGGCATTGAACCCAATAAAGCTGAGACTATAGTTGAAATCGGATGACATAGTTTAATAGTTGAAGATAGTTGAAATGTTGAACCTAAGCATATTTATTCTATAAAATATAATATTAGTTTCGAAACTACGAAATGCGGTCTTTTAAACAGATTTCGGCAGCAAAGTCTTTCGGTGCCGATCTATGATATATCACTCATAACCCTTCCTTACCTGAAATGATACATAAGTGCCAACATTATCTTCACACAAAAGCTTCTCGTTGACAAGCACTATTGTAAAATCGGATAATCATAACAACAGAATTTCGACGTCCAGCACCACATGTCACGGATAATCCCATTGTCTCATGGCTGCCGAAAAATGGAACAGAATCTCCAAGTATTCGATGCTTCGAGCTATCACTACCAAAAATACACGGTGTTAACAACCACAAATTGTTTTAACACCACCTGCTGCGGAGCTATGACAGAAACTCCATAGTCAATTTTACATCATACCAACATGAAAACTACAGTAGTACAAGGCGGCTTGAAAAGAAAAAATGAGGTAGTGGTATTCAATTAAATTCCAATCTGTCTATATTTTAGAACAACGGTTCATCTTCATATCAGACAGAATAACAATACGAATTTGTACGGCAGCCTTTGAAGGAAATTAAGTAGAACATATACCTTGCAATAACTGCTTTCACCTTTCACTCATTTACTTGTCATATAAGCCACTCATAAAGTCCTCGATATTACCTCATCCCATCCCTTTCATTAGACCCAACATACCGACTCTAACCGCTCTCTTCTCCCCATTTACATCTTTCATCTGCACTACAATCTAATTGAAGCAAAACACAGCCGATATCCATCTAATTAACATCTGTTTCGTCGATAAAATCCCAAAAACAAGAAGTATAAGCTACTGCATCAAATTCAACGATGACTTTACCATTACTACATATAATACTGGTAAAAGTGACCAAAAAATGTTAACAATGTCAGGAAACCGATAAAATGGACATATATGCATGTTTAATTACTAAAGTAAAGAAAAATAAAGATTAAATCAGAGTCAAACCGAAAGCCGTGAAAAACCCTAGGCAACTCTCTCTCTCTCTCTCTCTCTCTATATATATATATATATATATATCGGCTCTGAAAAAGTCGAAGACATTGACACGTTAGCCGAATGAACAATCTTACTAAGCTCCTGTGAGCTTAATAACCTACGAAGGTATAGTCTTATACAGCCATACTATCTTCAACGTGCAACTGATTCTATTGGTTCCTTTCATAACCACCGATAATTTTTGGACAATCAGAGCAAATGCTTCCTCCATAGGTATACCAAATTTTCAAAAGCATGATGTTTTAAAATCGTTTTGATTGTAGATTTACAGAAATTTAAGATTAGATTCAAGCCTTTAGAAGTGTTGACGTTTAGAGTAAGGGATAACAAGAATACCTTAAGGAATACTGTGTTCTATGTGGAAGTGTTCTGCTGGACAAAGTGGCGGTTGCTTAATTACTATGGTTTCTAAAAGACGAGCCTCAAAAAATGGGAAAAAAGTGCTAGTGCGTTTCAAACAATCACAACTTCATGCAGATAAAGAGAACTTGTAGCCTACATTTGAGTGCCTGCTGTTGCTACTTCAAATAATGAAACCTACTAAAAGGTCAGATATGTAGGTTTCAGATTAAAAGTGACCATTGTTCTCGTACCCCATGCATTGCAATCAATGCCAGTAATCCATTGTGTTAAAGTGTCAATAGTGATCAAACCTTAATGACTTCAACGTTTATTTATGACTAGTTCATTAAACTTCTACAGCGTTTGATGACTACATTTTAGTACCACGTCGTTTGCAAAAACCCAATTACTGCCAAGCAATGTGTCTCTCGTTCTTGACCTAAGGTGTCGCCAACGGATTTATAAATGACTCCGAGTGTTGTGGTGCTGCGGCCCACGGGACCCAACTGCCATTAATCACAATATATCACCAGAAACGAATACGCGCAGCAAGCAAGTCAATGCTGTACTAAGAATGTTGCACGATACGGGGAGCTTTACGGAAAAAAAGATAATTTTAAAACCTATGGATTAAAACAACACAATGGCAAAGAAGAAAAAAACGGCAGTAAAAGAACTGTTGTGAAAGGAATTGCCACACCATAGTCTATTTCCCCCCCCCC